>VXAX01007537.1:142337-156187 GCA_013399835.1 Leptocoma aspasia | reverse complement strand
TCTTCAGCCCAGGCCAGCTCTCACTATAGCACCACGCCAAGTGTGGGCGGCCCCCACGATGCCACTGGATGTCAGCATGGTCGAACCTGGGGTGTGGCTGTAGGGCACTCAGACCTCTACAGCACTAAGATGAACCAACACGCCGAGGGCAGAGGCAAGGAACTGGGGAGAGATTTTCTGTATGGTTTCCAAGAGATTCCCCAAAAGGGTCAGGGACAAAAGACCAAAAGCAATCACACACACAAACTTATATACAGGGGTGGTAACAAGGAGTGGATACAACCTCTAACAAATCACGAAAAACTTAGGGAGGAGCTCAGGGCAGGAATACAATGCTCAAACCAATGGGAAGTTACATGGGAGGAGAACAATTAACACAAACCAATGAAGTCCGGGAATACAAAACTGACACAGAACTTACTAGAACAAAGGGTTGGAGTAAGGGAGGATTGACAGGGAAAGGGAGAAACAAGGAACATTCTAGGTAAAAAGGTTGGACCTACTGCCCTACCCTCCTACTACCCTTCTACGTAAAAGACGTACAAGGGTAGTAGGAGGCACAACTTAAGACCAAACCAGCTGCACAGGGGGATCTGGAACAACCCATTTGGGATGATAATACAAAATGGCGGGGGGGGGATAACAGAACAGGCAAATTAGGGCAAAAAAAAGCACTAAACACACCGTAACACCACACAGCCCCTGCTGCCCCCGCAGCCCCTCGCCCAGCCCACTGGGAGCCCAGGTGTTCAGGGACTAGCAGGAGGTGGCAGACAGGGGGTCAGTCCTGGAAGAGGAAGAGAGCAAGGCCGGGGAACTTGAGCATTCTCAGTACAAAGATGACGAACACACAGAGCTGTCCCAAGGAGAAATCAACAAATACGAGGAAGGGTCCCAAGGGGAAGCTTGCACTGAGCAGGAGCTGTCCCTAGAAGAAGCTGGTAGGTACCAGGACATGTTCCAAGGGGAAGTCAACACTGAGCAGAAGCTTTCCCAAGTAGAAGCCCATAGCTACCAGGAAGGATCCCAAGGGGAAGGCAGCACTAAGACAGAGCTGGCCCAAGTAGAATCTGGTAGCCACCAGGAAGGGTTCCAAGGGGAAGCCTGCACTGAGCAGGAGCTTTCCCAAGCAGAAGTCAATGGGTACCTGGAGGAGTCCAAAGGGGAAGCCTGCAATGAACAGGAGCTGCTGGCCCAAGCAGAATCCAGTAGCCACCAGGCAGGACCCCAAGGGGAACCCTGCACTGAGCAGGAGCTGGACCAAGCAGAAACCAGTCCAGCAGTACCAGGAAGGGTCCCAAGGGGAAGGCAGTGCAGAACAACAGCTGCCGTAAGAATCCAGGATCCACCTGGATGTGTCCCAAGGGGAAGCCTGCACTGAGCAGGAGTTCTCCCTAGAAGAAGCTGGTAGCTACCATGAGGTCTCCAGTTTGGATGAATGCACTGAGGAAGAGCTGTTTCATGGTGATGTTGGGACCTACCAAGAAATGTCAGATTGGGAAGAGTCCATTGGCCAAGAGCTTTCTGATGAGGAAGATTCCATTGGCCATGAGGTGTCCAGAGGGAATGGTAAGAGACCTTCCGTGGAGTCCAGCTGGGGGAGTGACAGTGACCAAGACCTCACGCAGGACAGCTGGGAACAGAGCATTGCCCGCCCCAGCTGCTAAGTCTTTGCCACGTGGCCATTCCTGGCCCCAGCCGCTCCTGGCCTCGGGGCTGTCCCCAGTACTGGTTGTGGGGAGCCACTTTAGTGCTGGTCATAGCTGCATGATTGAGCCTCCATGGGATGTTTCTGTCATTCACAGAGCAGTGAGGTTTCCTACTTAATCTGTCTCTGTCACTCTCTTTTTCTCCCCCCACCACTTCTCTATTTCTATTTCTTTCTATCTGTCTCACTCACTCTCTCTGTCTCTCTCTCTATCTCATTTCATGTTAAATAACACCCATACTATTGACTTCGGCATAAAGTCTCATTTGCATCTTAATTCGGACAGAGGCATCTTTCTATAAATTTTGATAACAAGATCTTAGCTCCAATACTAAAATGCTCATAGTATTTATTTAAAGTATGGCAGGATTTAAGCATGAACTTTGATTAGTTCAGTGAGACTCCTACAATAGTTACTACTCTAATGTACTCCCTTCAACATAAAAATCCCACCTAAATACAGGTTATTAGCACTTTTTAATGCAGTATCTCAGTGTGCTATGCTTTTCTCAAACTCTCATTTCATAATGTCGCATGATTATGAGCTGATTTACTTTTGTTTGCATTTTAAGTCTATTTACAGATTTTTTGATTGAAGAGAAGTTTCAAAACTGAGTTCACATATTCCCAAACATTCATCTCTTCACCTAAGGTCTTGCAAATGATCTGTTCAAACACCTGAAAATTTTTCTAGTGAATTTCATAACTGGAGAATTTTAAAAGACAAAACAATACAGATTTGCCTAGCAGTAAGTCATCAAGCAGAGCAACCAGCCCCTAGTTGGGTTTTGCCTAGCCAAGAAGAGTAAATATACACACAGTCACTCAGGATTTAAGAGGAATAGACAACTGAGAGCCTTGTAAACACTGAACATAAATATTTGAGTTTGGATGTTTGACACAGGATGTTCTCCAATCACACAGGATGCAGACGAGAAGCTATTACATAGCTACAGAAATGTGTCATCGACGCGCTGCCTCGGTTTACCAGAGTCCACCGGCTAGCCGAGTTAGCCCCTGAGGCAGCCACCAGGTGTGGCCACTCCCTGTAAGGCACGCTTCCTCAGAAGCAGCAGGGGTAGTGGCCCAGGCCGCCAGCCCTCTTCAGAGCTGACAGCACTGTAGCAAGCGTCTTGAGCAGGAGGTGCAGGAGGATCGAAGGAAGGACCACTTTGAGGTGGAGGGTGGGTAGGGTTTTATTCCAAGGTAAGGGGTCCAGGAAGTGGCGGGGACACCAGAAAGTGGCAAAGGGGGATAGGGTTACATTGACTTATAAAGGGAGGTGTAAACCAGGGGAGGGGAAACGATACAACCAGTCGGGGGATTCCAAGGGAGGGGACAAAGGAGGGATTACAACAACATGGACCCAACGGGAACAGGAAAAGGGAGTGGCTGGGCCACAACAGCCACTGGGGCTTCGAGGGGGAGGAGATTGACAGGGAAGGATCTCGAAGGGGAGGCAGGGTCAGGGGGAGATTGGCAGGGGCTCTGAAGGGAAACTGCTGAGTCATTCTCGGGATTGACAGGTGCAGGGGTCGGGTCTAAAGGGAAAAACAACTCTGTATAAGGATAGAGCACTCCCAGGGGGAGGGGTCGGGGAGACTGACAGGGAGCCCTCAGGAGAAAAGGCGGGAAAACAGGGAACAAACAAGTACAAACCTGCAGGGTAGGGACGGTCGGTGATGGGACAAACCAAGACGAGAGATCTCTGGAATCCAGGCTAGTCTTGGGGCATGAGGTTTATTGCATAAGATGTGGGTTTAGAGGCCCTGCTTGGAGCTGCCAGCGCAGCTCGAAGCAGGACCGAGAGGTAGAGTAAGAGCAAAGAACAGAGGAGGAAGAGTAAAGTAAGAGCATAAAAGTAAGAGTAAAGAGCAGGAGTAAGAGAGTAAGAGAGTGAAGTTCCCGTTATAATGCATTAAATCTTCTGTACTGAATATTCTGATTTACACTAACCAATCTAGTACAAGATACAAATCCTATAGCATTTGCATATAGCCTATAAGGATCACTACATTACCATACTATGTTATACTTTAAACCCTAAAATCTACTCTTTGGACCCCTCTTGCCAAGCTGGTAGGGTCTGCTCTGACCCTTGGACTGTTGGCAAAGAGAAGGGCTTTGTTTAATCAAAAGGGGATTACCTTCAGCTGGCCACACTATTGTTTCTCTGTTGTTCAGTAACAGAGGCTCGGCATCTTAGACATCGAAACTTGCCTTCAATTCTATTTCACTTGTATGTTTCATATTCTCAAGGTCTAAACAGTCATATTTATAAGGCTTTCCTATTTCATCCTTCCCAACACAAACCATTACATAAAATGGAGGGAAACTGGAACCAACCATTTAAACAAACATCAAACCAACTATAAAATAAATATGCACTACAACATGTCACGGATAATTTTCTTAGCACTGCGGCAGTTAAAAAAAGATTTCCCCTTTCCTCAACACTGTGGAAGTTAAAAGGATTCCCCTTCCCTCAGCACTTTTATGATTTTTGGACAGTAAATAAAGCATTATTTTGTCCTTTTTTTTCAGGAACAATACAAGAAAAACTTGCCTGCATTTAAGTTCTGTAAAAATTAATATATTCTATGACTCTAGTTTATTGTACCATTTTATAGAATCCTTCCTATGGAAAAATTGCTTGGCAGATATTTTTCTTTTGGTTGGCTTCCGATTTATTTCAGAATAATTCCTTTCACATTCCAGCAATTCAAGCTGGAGTCACAAGGTGCTTCTTCAACTTCATTTTAGCCAAGTCCCTCAGGGTTTTGTTCAGCACCAGTAATACTGGACTTGCTGGGTGCTTAATGGTCAAAAACATTTCCCAGGGTAGTCCAGGGACTTCATATCCAAACTCCTGTTTGATTTCTAACACTATCTGTTTAGGTATGCAGGGAGGTTCGAGGTCTCAAAAGGAAAAATGGATCTGTATCTGAGCCAGACAACTTCACCAGACCTCTCCAAACCTACATCAGTGCCCGGGTTGCCAGGCCAGCTTTTTCTACCTAATCAGTGAAGCCAGTCACATTGTGCACCCCTGCAGACTGTACTTGCTCTAATGTCTCAACCCAAAGTAGGATCTTTCCTCAACTGAATGCATCTGGAAATCCCTGTGGTCCCTTTAATGCCCTCAGCTTCCAAAGAGTTCCTTCAACTCAGCTCTCTAGAAAACTTTTAAATTAAACTAAACATTGAAATGTGGAAATTAGAGAGATTTCATATTTGGTCCTACTGAAGAATGAACCACTTCTGAAATCTGTCACTAAGTAATTTAGGCACAAAATTAATTAACGTGATCTGACACTTAAAATTGATCTGCATGGTTCATAAGTGACCTATAATTTATGCTCACTATGAATCAATAACTTTTAACCTTTCACTTTCTATCTTTGAAGGGCTTGAGCAGTTCCAACAATTTTTGCTCACGTCAAATGTCGAAACAAATAGTGAATTACCAGAGTCTGTAGGCTCTTTTTTCTCTTTGTGTCTCTTCTGTTCTTTTTGTTCTCCATAAAAACAACATCAATAATTTCTATATAGTACAGAAAAACTATCTCTTATTTTCTTCCTTAGTATGCTCTTTCTCCTTATATAAAAACCTCTTGATTTTTACTTATCTTTCCAGCATATGTACATACATATATATGGATGAAATTTTAAACATTAGTTTGAAGATATATACAGTAGCTAATATTAATGTATTTATTACTGTACCTTTAACTGTGTATTAAAAATATTCTATACCTATACCATACTCCATCCATAAATTTAGACCCTAATTTATTATAACTGCCCTTCAATACCTAGTGCTCTGAATTTACACCAGTTCTATAATTTTGCCAGCCCCCAAAACATCTTTGTATTTCCTTTGGTACCTAACTCTATTTAAGGAACATGTGCAACTTAAAACGTAGGTTTTCTGAGCCATCAATCAGTATATATATTAAAGCATCTTAAAAAAAAAAAAACAAAACAAAACACAAAACCAAAAACAAAACAACCCACAACTAACTACGTGCCTGCATCAGCTGGTTTTGTCCTCAGAATGATGAATTAGTTTCTTCAAATTTCATGCTGAGTCAGAGAATACATTTTGTTCTACTACAGTATTGTCTTTTTATGTCCTAGTACACTGAATTTCATCAGCCTTACTCTGTCAGGCAGATGGTTATGTTTGTGTTTAAAGTGTAGGGGAAATTGCATATTAATAAGTTCCTATTTCATTTTGATTCAGTGGACTCAAGAGAGGTACAAAAGGCTGCTGGAGAGTCGTGGCTCCCAGGAAGTAGGCTCACGGTTTACATGCAGGCACAGGCTCTCTGAGCACTTAAGGACCTCAGAACTACCCTTCACAACACAGTGCAAAAACAAATTGGAAGTACCAAAACGAAACAGGATTCAAGCAAAAAGCTGAGCTCCACTTTCATTGAGAGTGTAAAAAGCACCAGACTTTTTCACCAAATTCTCCTCCCAGAAGGAACTACCTGAATGGACAAGGGCAGATATAACCTTGTGAATCTAAGCAAAAAACCCCACAATTTTTCAAATCCTATATCTACTTAGTACGTAATGCTAACGTGACTAGCTTGCTAATGATAAATCCAGGTGTCAAAGCATAGTGGGTTTTGAAAGGTGTTAAGATCATTGTGGATCACTCTTTGCAAATCATTCTGTTTTCTTCCGTTCAGGTTAAGATTTATTGGTTCTTAATTGCAGGATGAAGTTCCCACATGAGAGACTCATAAATTTAAGCCACTCAGCTGCTGGGATTTACCACTTGAAAACAGAGAACTTTGGCCTACAGTGGCAAAACTTCCCAATTTTGACCATAATAATTATATGTACCGGCTACTACAATAATATATAAACTATAATTGGGATCATACTATCAAAATCGTTTAAAAAGCCCAATTAATTTTGAAGTGGTTCTTTCTTTCAGAAATCCAAGCTGTCTGTTGAAGGCCAAGAATTCATACAAATTAAACTAATTCACATGAAGAATTGACATCAGGCAACAAGGTAATTAATTAATGCATTGCTGGATTAGTGCTTACTAGTGATAATTATTCATTCCTAAAAGAATTAACACTAACTGCACTAAATATCAGAAAAACCCCACACTTTGGGATCATAAAAAGATAAACGTCATCTTTTTTAGATTCTTTTCATTTGGGAATTTTCTGTTTATTTATTCTTAAGTGATGCCCATTTTTCCTTCAGATTCTTCTGAGACCCTGCAAGTAATAGGCAGCACATCTTCCTTTCTTATTAGCAAGCAAATTTTCTGAAAAGTGACCAAATTACATGCACCCTCAATTTGCTTTGCAATGCCATGGAATTTTCCCACTATTCAAATATACCCAGTCTGTAAGGAACACAATAGTTTGTTGTTTGGTGGTTTTTTGAACATTACATTCGTTTGTGACATCACAGTCTGCTAACAGAATGAGCAGGAAGACTGGTGCAACTACAAATAAATCAACAGTAACAGTGACCAGTATTGCTGTAATCCCAAGGTCAGAGAAAAGAGAGACCAAGCTTTTCAAAATTATTAACATTAAACCTGGGCAATCAGAACTTCCAGGCAGCTTTGCAAAGTGAAGCCTAAGAATTAATTTTACCTTATTCTTTCTTTAAAATTCTAGCCAGAGGAAGAAATTCAGGGGTACCTTTTCTGCAGAATAATACTACCATTTATCATGCAAGCTGAGGTGCAAAGTGACACAAGATATTGAAAATCCCTTTAAAACATATGGAATAAAATCTTAGACTCCTTGAAGTTTCTAACAAAATCTGCATGACAATTCATTTGACCAAATTGCAATCAGTGGTCCTTTTTCCAAACACTACAATTACAAACCTTCAGTTTGCAAGGAAGTCGCCTAAAATATCAGTGTGTAATTCTTGCAGATATTTTTACATGTATTCTAAGACTCACTTTCTACAGCACAGATTTTTACTATTATTATCTTCCCCCGCAAAATTAAATATTCAAAATGTTTGATGTTTCTCAATGAACAACATCTAATGTTAAAGGCTGACATACTTGGTAATTATAAAGTTTGATCAGGTGAAAATGAAATCAGTGATAATACTGTAAAAATTATAATGACAATTATAATGACAACTATGAGCTGAGCAGATCTTTGACCAAAGTCCAAAAGCTAATTATGTGTGCAGGCAAGACACAAGGCATATATGTGTATAGAACAACTTGGGAGGAGGACAAGGAATTTTTACAAAAATTCTCAAAATGAAGAAAAAAAAACAAACCCAAAAGATAGAAGACAAGTGGCTTTGTCAAAAGGGGATGAGAAAGAGAAAATGAGAGGTTAATTATTACTCATGCAAGGTAAGTAGAGGTAAGATGGATGGTAAGAGAGATTAAACTCTGGAATGTTAGATGCACAGCTGAGACTTCGAGACCATTAATTATAAGCGGCTGTACGAAGCTGGCCAGAGATGAGTGTGAAGTACAGTGAGATAAAGCTGGCAGAGCTATGCACTGCTTGCTCTGTAAAGAATGATCTACAGGCAGTACTGCCGTCTGCCAGGTGAAGTTAGAGATCATAAAAGGAAAGCTTCATAACAATTTTACATCGTTATTCTTCAAGAATCAGACACTATAGAACTGGTTAGAGTATGGCAAAATATTTCACTGGAAATACAAGAGAGATGGGAATGGAGAACATCTGGGTCACAGTGTGCTCCTGGGCTGTGACCGCCGCATGGTCAGCAGGTTGAGAAATATGAATTTGGACAAGCTATAAGTCTTCAGAAAAACATTACTTTGTACTGCTGCAGTGTGATCTGAGTTAATCTCATTATTTGAGTTTAATTCCCTGAAGAATGAGGCCATTCTAGTCATGCTCCAGGAGTTGCAGGATCTAAGCAGGGTTTGCATGTGTTTTGCATCCTCTGGACTAAATGGTCTCTTTGGGATGGCTTTTCTCATGAAGAAATCAGCAGAACAGAGGAATTAGTAAGATTTAGAAGACAAATGAGACAAGATTTAAACATTAACCACGTGAGTGTGTGAATGGAATGGAATAAAATGCAGCAAAATGGAAGTTAATAATTTTTTTTTAAAGTACTAATTTAGCAAAGAGACTAAAGGCCAAAGCAGTTGGCAGTAGGCACAGGAAACAGGGACCAGCCTGTCAAGGAGACTAAGTCAGTAGTCAGAAAGGGAGATTAGATGGGACACTACTTTCTAAATAATGAAAAAACAGACAAACTTCAATTTGGATGGCATAGACACTTCGTGATAGTTTTTTTTTATTACTAGAAATGTACACGGTGATGAGAATGTTTAAAATAAAAAACAATGATTACATGCTGATTAGGTTGGAAAAAAGAAAAATTACTAATGCAAAAAAGGAAATAACAAACAGTAAATAATGTTGCACACATACGCACACACACAGAGATATTCTTATAAAATACGCGTATTGCTGAAATCAACAGGACCGTTGTGAATAAAGAGTTTGGGAGGAAAAAAACCACCATGCCAACCAGATAAATCCGTATGAATATTGACAACAGATTTTCAGCCCAATTCAGCATTTAGACAGCAATCAAAACAGTTTAAGATTGCTCTCAAATCATGTCAGAAAATGCTAGGATCTCCTAGCTGAAAATAATAATACAAATTCTTTCCCTTTTTCATACTTCTCTTTAGCAGTGTGGCACTCATGAAGCTGCCATTTGCTGCACCAGGATGCATTATTATGTACACAGAGCCTCCCACATGACCAAACTGCTATTTGCCACCTCAAAGTAAGCTAATAGCATTTTCAAAATGCAATTAGAACCTTTCAGGAGAAAGCTCAAGTTGTGTTTGGATAATATGAAGTTAACTCTCTACTACATTTCACAGACAGGCACACCAAAGCTAATAAATTCTTCTCATGTCTTCAGATTATTAACACACCTACTGGCAATGTCAAGACGTTAGTTTAAAGAATTTCAAATATGAAACAGTTCAATAATCTGGTTTACGACAGCTGACTGACAAAGCTAATTAACTGCCTGGAGAAGATTCTTTATAAATGAAGCAACTTCTGTCTGAACGTATTTTCAAGAACAAAAGAAATATTTGTTTTGTCTTTGTCTCTTCTCTCGTATTATCTCCCTTCCAGCCTTCCCCATCTCATATAATCTTTGGTAAAAGTTTCCTTGATGGTATTTATATATTGCCCTTCCTCTGACTTGGTGGTTTCTTATTCTCTGTGTCCTTTTATCTTCCTGCTGGAAATTTCTGCTCCTCTCCTCCAGACCTTTTCAGGCCCTCTCCGCAGAGCACTTTCAGCTTTTGTGCCTTGCATCCCTACGCTCTCCTCTGCTGTCAGGCTGCTATTTCAGCACCTCCATCTGCTTCAGGTATTTTTCTCATTGAGAGACTTTCCACCATGCATCATTTACAAAAAGAAAGGAACCTGTCTGCCTCCAGCTTTAGTTGCACAGAAGGAAAACAGTACTTCAGGATTGTTTTGCCCCACTTGACTCACTGAATATTTCAATTTGGGGCAAAATTTTATGCAGAGGAAGCTGACACTGGTAGCTCTGGTTTCTAATAGCCTGTATTGTCAGAAGGCACTATGATGCATCTCAGTCTTGCCCTGAAAGACATCATTCTGCACATTGGATGATCTCTCCTTAGTGAGAACAACCTATTTATTATAGCAGAAAATATACTGGTTTAATGAGATGAACAGAGCAAGTGAAATTACTTATTGCATAATATCCATTACAAATTAAGGGCACTGAGAGTACTGAGATTAGAAAATAACTGCAAAATTCAAAACAAAACACCTGCAACAAGAGGAGGAGTTATTTATGAAGGTGAACATTAACAGACTTTTATTCCCATTAGAACCCAGCTCTGAATATAAGTATTGCTGCATTACAGGCAGAATAACAGCAGGACTGGAAACACTTCTTTTTAGGCTCTTGCTACATGATGTGTGTATCACAGACCATCAGCAGCAGATTAATTTGATCTGGAATGTTTCTTTTTTTACCATAAATTCATTTTTAAAATGTAGACATTCTTCTTACGAAGTAACATATTCCTCAGATTTTTTTTAACACCAAAAAACAGAGTGAAAAAAAATAGTGCATCTACAGGTAAATATCAAAACACTGAGGGATCAGATTGCCAGCTGGATTTGCAGAAGCATTTGCAAAGATTCTGCTTGCAGGTCCGTTTTTGTCTCATCCTGCTCAATCCTCTCAGAATGAGGGACACCCACTGGAGAGAAATTTGTCCTGTGACTCCCTCTCTCGTCCACCCCCTGCCCTTTCACTCGCTGACATCATATACAGAGAAGAATCAGGATTTCACACTGAATCATCACTTTAGCAAATGACCGGCATTATCCTCATGTTACAGAGCATCATCAAGGAAGGGAGGTGGCTTAAAACAACTAGAGCATTACTGAGTCTCCTCTCACATCATTTCTCTTCAAGAGGAGTAATTTTGTTGATCTTGCCACATTCCCCCTCTTAGCTTTTTTGTGGAACACATATTCATCGTCTTCAAACGATCTACATCTCCCACCCTTCAAAATACAGGAGGGACAAAATGTTTGTTAGTTATTTATAGGAGGCTAAATGAGACATGGAAGCCCATTTGCAATGCTGCAAAATGGAGAACTGTTATTGTCACTGTCCTTCCCCACTCTGCCCTCTCCAAAAGTCAGATGTCTTCACATGCAAAGCTCTGCTTAGACTCTACACCTAAATGCATGGAATGTATCACTTTAGAATCAGACATTTTGCACAGTTTGAATCAAAAATTAGACTGCCCTTTCTGCTGTCAGATAAGACAGATGTGACAACAATGCTTAACAGACCATCTAGGCATTAGATTTTGGGGAAATAAAAGCACATGAACATGCGGTTAAGGATGCATACATTATTAAAGGGTAATTGGTAATTAATTGATAATTTTTAATAATGAGCTTATCAGACTCAAGCCTGAGAGTCCATCCATAGAGGAGCCACTCCTCCCCATCCCTCTTTAAAACTCACTGATTGTGCTTTGCTTTTATAGGGCTGTGCTAGCTAATTAGGGAATTTCAGTAATCTATTTTTAATATGTACCATCTTCTGTTCTGTTTAGTGCAGCCTTAAGATAGACTTTTATCTTTACTGCTGTGCACAGATCATCTGAAAATATAAGTTCTCTGGTACATGGCAACTTATAATGAGCCTTAATGAAGCTTGGGAACAGCTGTTAAAACTCCAGTTGAGTAGGTTTGCCCAAGTAACAGTAGCTTATAGTGCTTTTTCTCTTACAGCACTGTTGAGTCATCTGCTACCGTACACAGAATAAGAAAAATCAAAAATGAAACACCAAAGCTGGTTAATCCTTTTTTTCCAGACCTTTTATTTTAATCAGAGTTTTAATAAGTATGTTATGAACCATCATCTCTTAAGCTTTTCACCTTTTTAATTATATTACTGCTCTGAACATCGACAAAGGCAAATGTTATTATGCAAATTTTGCTCCAAATTCGTGTCCTTATTGAGAGTGTAAGAGAGTTCAAACACCATTTTTAATTATACTATAGCTAAATGAGCTGCAAATCATTAAAAATTACAATAAGCTCTCATGATTTTACGTGTTCCCTAAGCTAGAAAACAAAAGATTATATACTTTGAGTAGGATAAAGGATTTAAAGAACTCTGACAGTCAAAACATGATTGAAACAAACAAATTCCCTTTCTTCATACAGTTTGTCTTACCTTTTTAACCTTTAAATGCTTAGACACTAAACTATCTGGCATAAAAGGACACTCAATGCTTTTGTAGTGTTTTTCTGCTTACAAGGACATGTAGGTTTCCTGAAGCTTCTTCAATTGACTTTTTAAATATCATTTGCCTGTCATTCAGTCAGAACATATGGGAGCAGTTCACTTTCATGTGTCAACTCCAAAGCATGCTGCATGAAATATGAGAGTTTTTTTTTCCCCTCGTATCCTCGTTATCTGGTTTTGTTTTGGTAACACCTATGGGCTTAATTCCCACTCTACACGGCATGGAACAGCTGCAACAAAAAGCATAGATCAAAAGCACATAGTTTAACTCTAGAGCCAATGGATGGCTAAGAACTCAGATGACAGGACACAGGAGAAAAGAAAATAGATGATTGCACTGAACGTGATAAGCTGAATCCACAGAACACCTGATAAACATTTTCTCCTTCTCTGAGTCAGTATTTTCAAATAGAAATTTCAAAAACCAGGACTTGTTGATGTTGCCAACATTTCTAATGATTCTTATCAACCCAACAGGGTCAAAAACTAAACATAGGGCTTCACCCCGTTAGTTAATGTTTCTCAGCATTGAATATTTCATTATGGAATTTTCAGTTGTTCTGTAGGAAAACTGCTAGAGACAGAGGATTCTTACTCGTTCTGTAAAAACTGAGCAAGTCTGTAGACACCCTGGTCCAGGGAAGTTTCACTTTAACCGCAATGGCATCAGAATTTGTTCTTTTCTTCACCAGTTCTGAACTCCAGTGCAATTTCACTGGCTTGCACAAGGATCAGGAACTGTTTGGGTGTGGAAAGAGCATTATTTGCTGAGTTTGAAAAAGTTCCAGTCTCGCGAATTTTCATGCCAGTTATGCTAATGTTTTATTTTCATGATCGTTTGGAGGACACTACACAATTATCACAACCACATGAACAAATAACAAAGACATAACTGGAAAGAAATGGATCTGTACAATTTAGACCTGAGCTTGACAGCTTAGACACTTTCCAAATTGTGACTGTCCTAGGAACACTGCTCTTCTAAGCTCTCTACAAAAAAAAAAAAAACCAAAACAAAAAAAAACAAAAAAAAAACCCCACTACATCTGATAACTCTGCAAAATAAAAATAAACACGAAGACCCTGAGTCTTAGTTATAAGGAGCTTATACGAAGTAGTTGCACTGAAAAGAGTGTAAAGCATCATTATCATAATACATCGTAAGAAGTGCAGTAACAGTGAAATTTTAGAACAGCACAGAAAAGGGTCATATTTTATTTCCAAAGTCATTCACAAAGAAGCTTCCCATGCATGAGAAATGCCTATAAAAATACTATTCACGATTTGGAGAAAACTTTTTACACAC
>VXAX01007537.1:109199-142296 GCA_013399835.1 Leptocoma aspasia | reverse complement strand
GTGCAGCCCCCCCCCCCCCCCCCCCCAAAAATGGCACTAAAAGCCCAGAAGCTGTTTCAGAAGAAGAAAGGATGAAGATCTTCCCAGTTCCACCTAGTTATAAACCTTGTCTCAAAGCAAGACAGTTCTCTCAGGTCTATCAGGCCATATATCTAAGATAATACCTGGTGCCTTTAAGAATTACTTATGAAAAAACCACTTTTAGTCACTCTAAAGAAAATTCAACTTTCTGCATCATTAAGGAAATAAAGAAAAAAGAAAGGCAGGAGGAACCTACTGGTTCCCAGCCTATTTTGCACAACTGGCACAGCTCACCAGACCCAGGCTAGCTCCACTGCAGACACACTGACACCAGCAAGCCATGCCAGGTGTGGGGAACTGCAGGGGCTGGCGTTGTGACCCACTGCAGAACCTTCAGGGCAGCAGCCCTACAGTGAGGGTGTTCTCCACGACAGGGATTGGGCAAAGAATGAGGAGGAGTCTCTTCCCAGGCTGAGGTTCTGGTTTATTGAAGGGGAGAGCAAGTGAGAAGAACACGAAAGGGAGCAACCTGAGAATAGCCCCGAGCACCTCTGTGGTTGGGATTTTATACAGGAATTAACAAGGGAGGGGAGGGGGAAATACACAACAACAACCAATGACAACTCAACAGGGAGGAGTAACTGGGATTACATAACAGGTGAAGGGCAAATGGGAGCCAGCAGGTGGGAGGGGGAGGCCACATAGGCCTATAGGGCATCGAATGAGGGGTGATTGACACGGGGGAGGATTTACTGGGGATTGGTCTAAATTAGGATTGGCACAGAACATTCTGGAGAGAGGCAGGGTTTACATGAGTGGCAGGGAAAAAGGGCAGGATTGTATTGAATGGCAGGGAGAGAGAGGGGGGTAAACACCTTATAGGGGAAGCATAGGGGAGGATATAATCCTGGGGCAAACCAGCTGGGGAAGGAAAACAGGGGTGAACAGGGACAAATCATCTGACAATAAAATGAATTGACAATAAAATGAATTAACAATAAAATAAATCAGAACCGCAACACATAACTGCTCTCTTTTTCCTTGAGATATGTGGGAAGGTGTTTTGGGTATCTTGATATACACATCAGGTTTTGGGAGGGGAGGGAAGGGCAGTGGAAGGCTGGAAGAACACAAGAGAACAAAGAACGAAATTTTCTGCCAGATTAGATATAGTTTATCTGGAGATAATTTTTAGTTCATTTTTTGCATAGTTTTTAAAGGGAAGCAAAGGTAGCTACCCCAACTGCCAATGTGTTCAGAAGCCATAAGTAAAATCTGGCTGAAATATGAAAACAAAGTAATAATCTCTGACACCAAATACTCTGTGCCACATGAATATCAGCTGTAGAACAGAGAATAGATAACCTAGCAAGCTCAGGTCTATAGAACACTACATTATTTTCCAATTAAAATTATTTTAAATTAATCTTCTCATTCAAAACTCTTTCACAAATTAACTGTTGCATAAACTCATAGCTTGCACAGAGACACACTCATAATTCGCACAGAGAAAATATCAAAAATTTAAACTTTGTGCTTCTAGTTTAGATCTGTAAAAGGCATAATTCTGAAAGATAACCTGTACACCTAAGGTAACATCCTGCCCCAGGAATTCCACTGGCATTTTTCCATCATTTCCAGAGGAAAGGTCTAGCTCTTTTATTCAGTTTTTTGTCAACTATCATAACTGCGCATTTGGTAATTTTTCTCTCTTAAATCAAAAGGCATCAGTGAAATGGCTGGTGCTATCCCATTGCATTTTCTATTTATTAAAGTATTAAGAGCAATTACCAGGAAAAAATGTTACCTAACATCCTTACAAAATATGGTTTCAATACTACCAAGTCACATAAATACAGAAGTGATAAATAGCCATAAATACTACACACAAGCAAAGTTAATTAGGAGTCTATTAAACTTGTACTTCTATTACTCCCCAGAATTCTGTGCACTGTATATAGGCACTCCTCTCTTTCTGATAAATGCTTGGTTATTATGCATGCTTGCAATGTCTTCTCAGACTTTTGCAGTGCTATTAAACATCTTTACATCATTATTGTTTCTTTATTTTTTGGTTCTGCTCACGTAAGGCAAAGACCATTAGCCAGAGAAAGAATTTATTTCAATAGAGACAGCAGCACATGAAATGTCCCAGCTCGAGGCAGAAGAATACTTGCAGGGTGACAGGCAGTTATATTTTCTCACCCATCACCACAGTAGGGTAAAGAACTTTTACGTTACCTTAACTCATTTATTGATGAAACTCTGACCAGTTTAAAAATTATTAAAGCCCACCAGAAAAATCTCTTAAGTGTTATTTATCTGTAACATGATTTTGGTGGCCCTGATGAAAGTATCAGCAATACTTTAAATTACAATTTTTCAAAGAATATCTAATTTAAAGCTACAAAGACAGATACGTTGTCATTTAAAATAAAACAATTGATAATTACATACTAATAATGGGAATGAGCACCAAAAATATAATGCAGTAGCGGTACAAACACTTAATCCGTCTCATTTTATGTAATGACACTACTTATTTTAAATTAAACATCTTTACATAATGCTGATAATAGTCACAGACTAACCATGCTCTTAATCACCTTATGACTTGAGAAGGAATCATAAAACATAGGCCTTGTGCTATTGATTCCCAAACATGTCCCTCTATCTGTTTTCCCACACAGATCATAGTTAAATTTTAGGGACTGTACCAAAGCCATCTCCTGAAACTAAATACTGATAAAACACAATCGGAACACTATTGGGAGACCCAGGATTTTCAAATAAAAGAGTTGGACTTTAAAGCTCCAACACATTTAGTAAATATTCCCTAAGGGAAGAATTAAAAAAAAGAAAAAAACTAAAAAAATCTTGGCAAGTGAACCTCATTTACGGTATTCATTAACTGTGATACAGCAGTTACATGCCCCCAAACCCTAACCATGCTCTCTATGCAAATAACACAGGTTTAGCCTAAAATAATGAGCCAACTTAAACCTAAATGCACTTCCAGGGAATCAATTAGAGCTAAGCCGTTGCTAAACGTGATGCACTGTACACCAGTGGCTTAAAATGGGCTATTTTATATGCCTAAACTTCTAATTTCATGCTGACGTTTTGCCAAGCAACCGACTCGGCAAAAATTGAAATAGTCTTTAATCAAAGTTTCAGTCAAACTATACTCTTCATTAAAACATGTTCGTGCCAAACAATAAACAGAGAGACACCAGCCTCACAAATTCAAGGTACAGCTACTCAGAGCTATTGCCAAATAACCAAAGTAATGTGAATTTAAAACCATGGCCTCATAAGGAGCCTTTCCCTTGAGAGAAGGCATGCTGCCATATGCAGACATAAGACACAAAATGACGGTCTGTTTTCTGGAACAGACCTTTCCTTCCAATCATAAATGTCAAAAAATTTGTATTCAACAGAATGCATTTTCATAGCTAAGCTTCATAAATTTGTAATGTGATAGAGAGTATTCTGTCAAAAAACTCCCAAATAGTTCTCTTGGCTGTGTAGTCTTAATGTACTATTAAAAGGAAGAGTAGCAGGGATCAAAATAATGGTAAAGAGCAAAGACTTTGGGCCTGCATCACTAAAGGATACTAGAAAGCATTTCCTTCACTGTATCAATTAGTAGAGATGGATATGCTAAGCATTGAAAATAAAATATTTGCACTTTGTTACTTCTCCAACTTTATAAAAACTTTGCAAGAAGTGTAAACTTTTCATTTAACTTGCACCTTTTAAACAGCAGATACAAGGTCAGAAGTGTGAATACAGCTTAAGTTCTTTGGCTAGTGCACACCTGACAAGAAAATATCTCATCAAAGAAATCCTATTTAAGTGAAATAGAACTAATACTTTGAGCAGCAACACAGAAAGACCTTTTTTTAAAAAAAGAGAGAAATTCTTGCAGCTGGACACTTTCCTTTGTCAGCTGTCATTTCTCTGGTTACAGTTTGCAGATATCCCTGGGTTCCTCAAATGCTTAAGACTCCATGGGCTAAATTTCCCAAAGTAAAGGATGCATGGTAATCTTTTAAATTCTGGTAGCAGTAAAGGGGAAAAGGCAAGGCATTCCCTATTGTACTGCTGTGAAAACATGCTTCAATAAGTAGCTTCACTCTGTTATTTTAGTGCTCTTAATAAACTGTCATCTGTATAGATAAAAAAGATTAAGTTATTTGATTTCAAATTGTATTTTAGGTCATTTGTTTTATTTGCTGTTACTGCCTGTTATCTGCAACAGTGACATACAAAACAGTAATTTGTGTGATTTAGACACCTAGCCATCTCATTTTCACTCTTCATACTCCAAGAAAAGGCAAAAACTTGCACGCAGTACTGACAGTTTAAATTCAGCAGAGCTGCTACATGACATCTCAATCTGTTGAGATATATCATACAATTACCACTGTAGGCCACTTCAAAATTATCCTCCTTTCTTTCATAATGCCATGTGAGGAGGGAGACACGCTGGCTTCTTAAGTTCTTGCACTTCCTCGCTCTAAAGATCTCCACTGCGTCAAAATATCTGTCAGTCTGCAGATTACATTGTCATCTATTTCAGCATACTGATTTCCACTGAGACAAAAATCAGGGTTTTTTTTATTTTTTAAGCTGCCTTGTACTTCAACAGATGTATAGAGACCTGTTAGATCTGTATAGAGATGCCAAAGTAGCAGCAAAACTAGACCTATTCCTCTCTACACAGCTAGGTTTCCTTTATGCTAAATAAATCAGTTTCACTCTCTTCCAAAAGTGTCTTGCCACATTAGATTAGATTTCATGTTTCCTCTGCATGTGTTATAATAAATCAATGAAAACCAGTAAGTGACCTCAGAGAAACAGACCTGTTAACTAGACTTGCTGAATTTTCCTAATATTAATGACTGCTGTGAAAACTCTTCACATACATTTTGTCAAAATTTTTGTCCTTCTAATACACAAAAGCACCTAGGCAAGAACAAGACAACAACTTAAGTACATGGCACCCACTCAGAAATTAACAGATATCTTTCATTCTACCCTGCTGAATCTACGTCCTCTCAGCACACCTAGAGTCAAGGTGAGACCCAAACATACAGTTTTTAAAGAGCAAAAATAAAGCATAGTAGAAAAGGTAGCTTTACAAAATACCATAGATCAATATATTGATCTCTCTCAAGTAAACATTGGGAAGCTATGAAACTTCATGAACAGATACAAATTAAAGAGCAGAGCTATAGAGGGAAGCAAGTAAATGGAAAAAACCAGCTATTTATTTTTAGCTTCTTTTCAACCTCTGTTAGGAAATGTAAATAGAAGATGAATTTATATATTCATAGAAATGGCATTTATAGATATATTTATTCTGAGTAAAGCTTGACAGCAAAACCTATCTTGACAGACCAACACGTTGCTAGACCAGCACATTTTCTCTGTTGCATGAATTAGTTTCTGACTATCACCAGAAATGACTGAAAGATCACATTTTTTATGGTACATTCCACAGCAAGACATATATGTTAACCAGCTCTGGATAATGATTTTGCTTGTAGGAGTTCGGAAAATGCTCTTAAGCAGTATTAAAATTAAACTAAAACTAAAATCCCAAAATGAAATAAATAGTCGACAAACGACACCATGGGCATGTTAAACAACCATATTGTAAGTATTCAAAACTTGGCTGATACATAATGTTTCTGTAGTGCACGGAGGACCTCAGTACTGCTTAAGGAGATAAGAATTAAAGAGCTGTCAGACTGCCAAAAAAATGTCATTTTAGGCAGCAGATGTGTATCCTGTCAACAACTACTTTCACACAACACAGTAAACCAATGGCAGGCCTACTTCTTGGTCTTGTTATTAACAGATTTTACTGCAGGGGATGTAAAAAGAGAAACACATTCTTCTATGACAACTGGAAAGAATAGCATAAGTGTAAAATAAAAAAAAGAAAAGAGCAAAGGTAGGTAACCCACTTGCTGCTATTGCAAAATCACCGTGCTGCAAAGCAGATACTCAAATCTGGTTTCTTTATTGCAGACACAAAATAAATTATTAACAGTTTTGTTACGTGGGCATCTAAGAGATCAATATGCAAAGTAGAATCTTCTATCAGCACAGTTTATCTTTGACATCTGCTGTTAGGTATTATTAAATTGAATTGGTTATTTACAATTCAGGAGACATCTACAGCAATGTAAGTCCAGGACAATATATTGTAATGCCAAGAACTCACCGACAAATACCAACACTTCCTCATTTACTGTTTGCATGATCTGGAATTCACAAAGCCTTAGAGACTTTTAGCTAATGATCAGAGTCTTTGATCTCCAGAATATTATTATGGCATGTGTAAAAATGAGATTTGCAAAAATTCTCTTAAAAGGGAAATTAATTTAGTGATTATATCACATATAAAAAAAAAAAAAGAAATATAGAAAAAAAAAGAAAACAAAAGCACAGTTTAAATTTCAGCAAAACAGATTGATCTAAGTACTCATCATCCGTATTCAGAACACCATGAAAGACGTTCCTGAAGATAAAAGATAGTTCCATGAATGCATTTGCAGCCTGACACACATATTCATTTCAGCATATTGCACCATTAATTATTCCTTTATAAACTCTACTAAGATCATTTGTCACTCATTTACCTTTCAAGCCTTCTGAAAGTGACAAATCTCCTACATTTCTAAGTACTATTGAAGGTACTTAAGAAAAAAGCAGCATTAGTTTTTCAAGTTCTTTTATAGCTACACCACAAAGCAAGAAGATTGTGTCACTGAGTAACTTGGTAAATTTGTGTTCATATATTCCCAGTCTTGGATGAAAGGCTCTGCCTTCACTCAAGACATCGTTAACGATGAACATCATGATTTTATCCTAGTCTTTCCAAAATGTCATAAACCAACAAAAACCAGGTATCTTCTAGTAGATGTACAAAGGATCACCTCACTCCTTGGTACAAAACCTAGAAAGCATTAAGGCTTCCTGTGAGATATTTGGAGTCATTAATATCTGCTGATAGGGCATAATTGACTCAAATGGTAACATGAAAGGCAGTTGTGGTGTTTTAGCAAGTGTCATGGATCATTAAGTATTCCTGAAGTGTCTCCTGATTCCCAGCATTACATCACTTAGTGTGAAACTTCCCCCCCCACCAGGGGAGGTACTTGGGTGTTCCCTCCTGAACCTGAGCAAATATAAACCATGGAAATTTGGTGTTTTGGTGGGCTTTCCTCACCTCTGGTGGGTTGAGACACAGACTCCTCACCTCTGAAATTTGGTGTTTTGGTGGGCTTTCCTCCTCACCTCTGAAATTTGGTGTTTTGGTGGGCTTTCCTCACCTCTGGTGGGTTGAGACACAGACTATCAGACATCAAAATTGCATCAAGTGGTGGGATCCAACAGGTGGTGACTATATCCCTTTGTACTCTTATTTCCTGCTTCTATCTCTCTTTACTGCACCATTTTCTGTTAAATAAAAATCACTACTGACTTTGCCATTTTGTCTCATTTGCACCTTAATTTGGGCAGAGGCATCACCGTAAGAATTTTAATAACTGGATGATAACATTATTAAAACATTTGTTATCTATGTATTCAAGTTCTCAGAGAGTTCTCCCCCCCCGACTTATTTCTCTCTGTATCAGCCAAGCATACAATTCTCAGACAATATCTGATAGTAAATATTCTACAAAATACCCCAGAAAAACAAAAGCTCACCCATGTCCAGCATATTGCATCTGAAAGAAATGTTTTTTGGGAAATTTTGTAAGATTGAAATTGAAGCATATCTATATGCTTCAATTTAGAAGCATAGGTTCTAGAAGTTTAAGTTCATTCAGAACTCTAGTTAAGGATTAGGAACATAGCTTGACATACCTGCTTTTAAAAATACCATCGCCCTGAGAGCCTGAGAGTGTGGTTTGGAAACCTGCTCAGAAGAATTTGCTTGTATCTGTATCCTGGTTCTGGCCAGGATGGTTTGGAGGCTTTCAGTGGGAACACTAAACTGGGGAATACCATTCCTAGACCACGACAATCTAATCTTAATAACACAGTTTTTCCATGGGGAAAGAGGTCAGTGGGAAGGATTGCAATTAATCATTCCCTCCTTAAAGACACTCCTAGCATCACTAATGCTGTTTATGTTCCCACTGATTTCATACTCATTATAAAAATTCTTGATTTTTATTCTTTAGTATAACTAAGAGAGAGATTACTCTGCCTGGGATCAGTGTCATTAGAAAGAACCTGCCAGATTTGGTATCCTTTTGTTTCCTGCTAAGTCACAGTCATCAGCTGAACAAACATGACTTGGTATTGTAATATCAGCAAAACCCCACCTTTCAAAAAGTTTGTTAGAGCTCCTACAACTGGGCACTCAGTTTGCAGAGTTTGTGCACTTCAACAGCAATAATTGAAGTAGATTTCTATAGATTTTACTGCCAGTTTTTCCCCTGGCATGCCCAGTACTCTGCTTGTGCACAAGCTGTCTCCACCTGCAAAATGAGATTTTGCAGCACACCTTCCCTAGCACTGCACACTGTGTGCTCAGGCCTGATCCAGGCTCATCAGCAAGGACTTCCTCTTCTGGTGCTGTGGTTTGGGCTATCAATTAATCATTTCAGAGGCATATGACAGCTGAATCAAACATTACACAAACCACGTAAAGGTTTCCAAAAAGTACACTGTACTTTAAATAGTACAAGAGATAATACAGTAGTAATGAGAGATAATACAACTAAACAAAGCAATAAAACTCTTCCACACATCCCTTATTTAATATGTGCTGGTAACTAACATGAAAAATCTAAAAGTAATCACATCCAGAAGTCATTTACCTATGCAACTTGCAGTAAAATCAACAAGATTTAGGTACATATGTGATTTTGAGAAGTTTATTATTGTCTTTTCATTCAAGCTGTCTTTAAATCACTCACAATAACAGGATAAACAATAAGTAGGTTAGGTAAACAATAAGTCCTGAATTCTATATGTAGTGAAACCTGTAAAAGAAGTCAAACCTACCAAAGCATTTTAGGCATCTGATCCCTACTGACTCAACAAGGGTTAGAAGCTTATATGACACAATGCATGGGAACCTAGCTCCATTTAAACAGATGGTTTGTAGAACTCAATAAATAGAAATTTGCCATTTTAGAGGCTTGGAGGGATTTCATTAGAATAAATTATATCTAAGAGCCTTGGTGAAACAGGAAATGCCTCAATTTTTTTTATGGCATTGCAGACCTACTTTTGGGTGTTCCAGAAAGACAAAAGCAAGACTGTGATGCATCTTATTTAATATCTTACACCATGTGTTTTGTCTGAAGCTTTTGCATTTCAAGAGTATTCTATACATAGCCTTAATGTGTAAAACAGACCTTTTTGGATTTATCTCCAAGAAAGCTGTCTCAAAAGCTTAAAGTTCACCTTGACCATTAAATAAAAACTCAAAGTCACAATATTATCTGCGCTCCAAAAATTATTCTAGTAATATTTAAGATTACTGAAAATGAGAATTTGAATGGTATAAGAATTTTGCAGTAGTGTCAAGAAGATATGAAGATGAAAATTTTTGCAACACAGGATAGCATTTTCATCAGAAAGTTGTATTTAATGGACTCAAGTCTGAAATACTGAAATCACATGAGATATCCTATTTTCATATTATTTGACATCAGACCTAATCACTTTGCTTGACTTCATAAATCTTATAGAATTACTGTCAAGCTATATTTGGCTGAGAGATCTGTTTATATGAATATGATTTGTAGTTTTGCTGCTAAGCAAAAAGATAAATCCATCTGCTCTCTTTCATCTCACCTTTTTATGAAAGCTTGCAAGATGAAGCCTGTAGCATTTTTTTTTTTTTAAATCTTTCTTTGGCTGTTCCATTTTCAAATATCAAAAGAGGGTTTTTTGACACAGCCCACTGAAGCTTCTTTCCACTGAGGTTATAAAACATCATTAATTCTTTGCTCTAAAACTTACATATCCAAGATGGCCACATATTCAAATGCTCATCAGCCTTCTACTTCAAACAAAGTGTAAAGAAATGTCATGAGCCAGATTTACTCTATTGAGTTACTTTAACTTCATTGCAAAGGCCCTAATACTGAGAGCCAAAGAAGAAAGGCAGGAGATTTCACTTCCTTATGTCTTAATATTTTGAGTCTCCTAAATATTTGCTGGCCTGTCTTCCTCTGTTGATATCCTATGTAAATTCTAGACCAACAAAGTCTTTAAAGTAAGGTTAAACTCATTCCAGGGTAAGCAGCACCTGTGTAGTTTTCCTAGAGCACAGAGCCACTCACAGGAAAAAGAAACGGTGTTCTAATGAGATATCCACCTCATCTGCAGCAGGTCATGGCTAGTCCTAGAAACCAGCCTCAGATTAAGGACAGGAGTAAAAGTAAACCAGAACTGTTCATGTTCAAGCTGGACACCGTACCTCCAAGAAATTTGCTTCCATTGCTCTTCATCTGGTATTTCCATTAGTAGCTAAAAGAATGTATTCTTGACAAGGATCACTCGAAATACAGGTTGTGGTGTTCGGAAAAACCATGGTGGATAGCCCGAGGTAACTTCAGCTCTGAGGTACTAAAACTGTACAGCAACACATATATTTATCCATGGGCTGTTAACTACCTGTTAGCCTTCAGGATAGTAAAATTTATATTCACCATTCCACTTTTCTTCCTAAAACAAAACAGAACTCCTGATACTCTCTTATGCAATATCCAGTTGGGATTTTTCCACTTACTAGCTCAAGAGATTGGTCTTTGTATGTGATGCCTCCTTTGATTCTACCCTTGTCTGTGTGCCATGGTTCATACAGAAGATAAATTAAGAACCACATTTACTCATGTTCATTATTTTATCAAGTGACAGGCCATATTAGTGATGTCACAGATACTCTTTTTATTTCAGTCATCTAGAGTGGCATTTGGAAAGGGTATTTTCTACTTAAAATCAATATCTTCTCTAGCTGCTATAATATTTCTTCTTACTTAAAAATATTACTCAGAATACAAAAGTCATTGATTACAAGCAGAAAACATATTTGCCAATTACCAAAGGAGAGTGGAAAAATAAAAAGTGCTCCCTAGTTCAAGTAGTTCCAGCTGGTGACACAACACTACTAATCAGCACATGTTTCAAAAGCACCAGGGCCTTCTCAAGAAAATGCCTCGGTTTCTTCTTATAAGCTGAAGCACAAAGTATGGTTTATTCTAGTGAAAACACGAACCCAGATTTCTAATGCTGAATTTCTCAGAGATATGCTTTCACAGCAACTGAGTCAGAATACACTGTTCTTGAATTATGGTGGTGAGAAAGCAATTTGGCTTTTTTTAATTCAAGCTTTCCAGACAACTTAACAGAATCTGAACAGGTGAACAGAGCAGTGAAACAGATTTAAAAGATTAGAAATTTGTCCTTTCTTCTTTGGGCTGAAGATAAAGTAATAAATTGTGTACTTGATTTTAATAGGTTGTGATTAGCAAAGAATGGTGCTACTAATTACTGTACAGTAGAGTATCAAAATTTGGAAACTGCACTTATTCCCTGTTTGTCCTCTTACCTCAAAACCTGCTGCAACCACTTCAGCATTTGTTTATTTTCTCCATTGTAGCTGGCTGCAAGGAAGTGTCATGGATTTATGTAGTACCTGTGGTCATGTACTTCTCATTCTCACATTCCCCAGCCATGAATAGGGTGTGCTTCCTATAATATGATGGAAAAAGAAAAGTCCAAAAATGAGTTACGTGGTTTAAACAAGCTTGACATAAGCAACAGCCAAATGGCCATATTCTGAAAGAGCTTGGTTTAAGGAACAATGTTCAGTAACATTATCATTTCTAATACAGAAGTTAAATCACCTAAAAATATATACAGTAATTTCTTAAATTATATCCTTCTATACTTACACCATTTAGTTATTTAAGAAACTAAAATAAACTTTTTGATACATTTGTGTCCTCTTTGATAACTGTGATATAAGAGAAACTAATTCCAAGTCTCTTCTGAGTGTTTCTTTCCTTCTGAGTGTCTATATACTATAATTTTAGGAACATCCCAGACATTTACTCAAGTTGTTTTGCAAGAAATGCATTTGTGTGGTTTTGGTATTAGTAAAAATATCCTGAAAAAATATTTAGGTACTGGTTTATTTGGCAAACCGCATATAAAATTTGGCATGATTTTTAATGCGATCCCTAAAACCAGTAAGTGCTTTGGCCATTTTCTCTTCCCAATAAATTCCTTCTTCCTTACTCTGACATTATACAGTCATTAAAGCAGGCAGAGCTTCTAGGTAGCACTGTTAGTGAGTTATTTACATTTTAAAAGGATGTTTTGGAACATGCTCAATTCCAATGAATTCTTACATAAAACTGAATGTCATACCTTGATCAATATCGAACTCCATTTGATAAAGAATACTTTGACCATTATGACAACAAAGATTATTAATAAAGAACCTACAGGTTCATCCTTCCAAAACATTTTCTTCTGTCTATTATGAAATTTTTTTCACCACCTGTATGAGTTACTCAGGTGACAAAGAAACACAGAAAACCAAAACTACTACAAGAGGGAAAAAAAAAAAAAAAAGGAAGAAACTGCCCAGACAGAGCTGTATATTTGAACAAAGCTTTTGTTTCAAAACTACATATACATGAAGTAAAGTATTACTGTAATTTACAGTGTGTCTTGGTTTAGGGCAAATTTGGGAGGAAACTTCTAAAAGGATTCCTCTAGAAAGCAGATTCAAGTGGCTTCTCCCCCTATTGGTTCGGGAAAAGATTTTTTTGGAGAAAAGTGGAAAAAAACTTAACAAGCAAAGTATTCACAAGCATAAAAAATGACTAATATTAAACAATGAAACCTCTCGCTGTTCTGAAGAGATGCCAAATTCAGAGAGAGTCTTTTCCATGGGCTGTAGCTTGGCTGGCTCAGTCTGTTATCAGTCCCTCCGGCACTGGAAAATTCCGCACCCCGGTGGGCCACAGGCATGAGCTGTATTCTTATTTTTTAATATAACTTTTTTTATGCAGCTAGCAAGTGCCTTTTCTAATAGTAATTCATTCAATAGTATTTCATTTTAGAGGGGCACTTATACTTACAGTGAGTTCTTGCAGCATGAAACCACATAATACAACCGCATAATCTTTATATGCATATTGAACTGCTTAAGAATTTTTTTTTTAAACTCACAATATTATTGCACTGACTTTTTAATTTGGCTTAATAACAGTAATAGATGTGTACACAATGTGCTGCCCTGACAAAACAAGTGGTGCTGCTCCAGAATTTTGTCTTCTTTTCTTCATCTTTTGTAGTTAAATGAAATACTTCAGTGGAGCTCAGTCTATAATAATAAGGTATGCTTAACCTAAGGGTTGCTCATACTTGAGGCTCAGCAAACTGAGAAATCACAGGATTACACACAGGGTAAAGTGAAAACCAGTTTGAGTAAAGAAGACAAAAATGTGATCTTCATAAAACTATAACAAGGTTCTTTGAGTCTTTTTAGTCCCTAGGATTTAAGAAGATCCATGGACAGCTCAGTCACTGAAGCCCTTGTTGGTGCACCCCACAACTGAACAGTCATCCTGAATGTATCTGTTTCTGCCACTTCATAAATGCAAATTTACTTCAGACAGGGCACAAATAACCCACTCATTCATCCTTGGCTACAATCAGATGAAAATGCATGTGCTGAGCAACCAGCAATGCATTACAATTTGTTATAGGTCCGCTCCATCTACAAATATTCTCTCCCTGTCCAGAAGAGGGACAAGAAAAGGTGATGAAGCCGTCAATATAAATCTCAAGATTACAGTCAGGAAACATATCTTTTTATTACAAAAAATCCTCTAGAAAACCCTCTAAACTGTTAGCATCCCATGATCTCTAAAACACATTATTGTTGTTCATTTCTCAAAACTGCCACTTGAAAATCTGGGTTGCCTTGCAGTTTCTGGCTGATCTCCTGCCTTTCTCAAACAAACAGAAGAAACTGAGTGTGTGACCTAGAACAGAAAGGAATTCTTGCATCTCCAGCCCCCAGGCTAGGAGAGACTATGCTTCTCTTAACATGAGCATTCACCTTTCTTGAAAAACTTTCTGTAATTTGCTTATCTACATAAAGCAGTAGCAAAATAATACAAAAGGATAGTTCTGCAATTAAAAAAAATATAAAAAAGTAATAAAAGTAAGTAAGATACTCTTTCACATGCATCTAAAGACAAAAAATTTGACTCTGTTCAAAACCAGCTTCAGGAAAGACAACTCCATATCAAAAGGACAACATCTTTGTCCTAACAGCACCCTCTTTTTAGAATTCACACTATCTTTTTTATCTTCGTGTATCATGCCTTAACTTCTGTTGACAATTAGAATTATATCATCTTGTATCACCTAGCAGTGATTCCTTTGAAAAAAATAAGTGATCCTACTAAATGTAGAAGAAATCTATTCTGCCCTTTGAATATTAACAAAAGCCCAGCATTATGTACATTTGAGAATCTAAAATACACAGGGTTCTTGAAAAAAGAAAAAAAAAAGCAAAAATTTGATTGCATTAATCAGCAATATATACAATATTTTAATAAATATGAGTAATAAACATTACTATATGGTCTCAAAAAATGATATGATTCCCAAATTATGTCTATACAGGATGAAGCTTTCCTAAGTGCATGCAAAACTTCTAATCTAATGAGCAAAAAGTTTCAAATAATAAAATCAATCAGACATCTTATGTCTTCTCTGGAATGACTTTTATTCATTAAAAAGAAAACCTCATAAATATCATTACTCCAAAATCCTCCTTTATACTTGTTATAATCTTAGAGAATAAGAGGTTTTTCTCTGGGAAATTGGAGTCTTTCTGCATGGCCTGTTTGTGTTTCAATACCTCATACCACCGCTGTGTAACTGGCACCTTTAATCTCCTGCAGAAGTAACCTTATCATCCGACTGGCATTCCCAGGAATAAAAGGAACATCACAGTATGAGTTTGTTAATCACTTCCAAGGCAAACAAAAGCCCATTTTCCTGTCTTTGTATTCTGTTGAAGTTTGTCAATGTCAAGTCAAGCCTCTAAGGCAACACATCTTCAATTAGAGATGTAAAATCCAGTTTTGCATGCAATTTAAATCCTGAAAACTGGCAACCCTCTCATGGAAATCACAATTATTTCCATTCTTATGCATCAGTTTTTCTGATCTACCATCATTTTTCTCTTACATGAAGTGATACTTAATTTCCAAGACTGAGTGTTTTTGACAGGGGTTTCTGATTTGCCATTTAGTTACCACATTACAGTCAGGCTTACACTGAAAAATGTTTAAGCTAGAGGAACAAATTATATTCTTTTCTGCCACTCTCTTTACATCCCTCAGAGATTCCTACTCCACCCTCACCAAGAAAAGTTAGTCTTTTCCCATCCTCTCCACTGAAACAATATAGAACAGGTTTATGAACAATTTAAGTTTGAAGAATTTCTTATGCTGGACACCGAGACAAATGTGTGGCCGTGTAACCATGGCTGGAGATAGATCTCTAAAACCATCAGATTTCCACAAGAGACACTGAGTGTTGATTTAAATAGGTACGGCTGTGTGTGTGTGAGAGGCCAGATGTTTGGTTGGTTAAACCAATATATTCCCTTTGCTTTCAGGGAAATTGTGATTTAGATCCCAAACTAGAACAGCACTGCAATCCCACTGAAGTCAGGGGGTCTGTAAGTGAAGTTCAACAGCAGTATTACATTGCTAACACAGTGCTAACAATGGATACCTAAAGCACACATTTGCTGTGATCAAGATTATGAAACTTTTCTTTTAGCTTTCTGAAGCAGAGCTCAGACACACATCCAGCTTTCAATGAATGAGGAAATGTCACAATTCAGAAAAACCTGACACCTGTTAATGTTCCTTAAAGCAGAAATGTTCTATTTCGCAAAAATGCTAGAATTCTCTTGTGTTCTGATGAGTACTCATTCAAAATTAGTGCTCTATTCATTAAAGCATCTCTTGGCACTTTTTTCCCTTTTTTGGTGGCAGAAAATCAGGACTTCTTTTCCGTTCTAAAAAATATATCCAAAATAGTCCAAAAAGGTAGAATTTTGAAATTTGCTGTATCTTTGTTTTCAGTTATTAGAATGTTTAATTTCCCTTTCTCGCTGTTTACTCTATTGAATTTATTTGAATTTGATTGATTTTATTCAACATTTCTTAAGGCTTCTTTTTTTAAAAAAATCCTTTTAATTTCTCTCTCGTCTTTTCCTGCAGAATTCTGTCATTCTTGAATGACATGGAAGACGTGGAAGAATGTAAAATTTTCTAGAGGACATTGAGGGTGTTCTGTGATTTACTTCAGAAAAAGCAGAGCTCTTCTTGGGAGATAATTCTGAAAGGAACATTTTTGGGACCTGATATGCCTCCTTGTGCAGCGGGTAGGAAACTAAAGAAGGAAAGATGAGCTTGGGAGATATGGAAGGACAGGTATTGTAGTAATATTTTTCTTTTTTTTTCTAATGACTCTATTTAAATTGGCAGTAAGATAGTAGTTCTAGTAATGCATCTGTTAAGGTCTCTTTTCCTTGCAATACTAACTCCTAAGTGGTCTCCCTGTCTTTAGCTTGACCCATCAGCTTCCTCATCATATCTTTTTTTTCTTCCTGCCCTGCTGAGGAAGTGAAGTGAGAGAGAGGTTGGGTGGGTGTTTGCCCTTCACCAAGGTTACCTCACCCCACTGCATTGCACTGGGTCACACTTAGAGGGTGAGGAACTCACAACTGCATTGAAAATTTTCCAAAGTCCTGACAGACAGCTCTGAGTCTGCAGTTCTATGTAACCAGAAAAATACACTGGTCTGTGCAAAGCCCCGATGATTTCAACATACCTGCCTGCAAGGAAAGATATTTAAATCAAAAAGTATGTGCTTCTATACACAGAAAACCTGGCTGGAGCCTCAAAACACCTCTGGGATCAGGACCATAGAGTCTGCAAAATAACTTGAAGCCAATGTATCTGTCAAAGGCATAGGAACCAAATCAAACCAAACCAAAACCTCTTCACAATTAGCCCAGAACCACTTAGCTATATGGTCATCAAAACACCGGAGAGAAAACTTGTTGCCAATATAGTCAAGGGCTCTCTTAATTTCATGCACTGTGACTTCAACAATTTATTCATGTCTCATTTTATTTCTCTAAAATTGGCCTCATTTGAAAGAAGGGAAACCACATTTCATGCTCTTCAATTTCATTAAAGAGATACAAATCCCTTACTAAAAGAAGACTCCTCTAGATAAAACCATTGTAGCAGAAGAAAATATTGAAATTTTGTATCCAAAAGGATTCTGACACAATCTATATTCTCTTGCGCATAATTCCTTACTGTATTATATAAAAAAAGAAAGAAAAAAGCTCCTCCCTTTAAAAAATTCTTTTCAAACACATGATGGGATATGTAACACTGAGCTAAGAGTAACACAAATTAACTATCTCACAGATTTTCTAAAGTTTGTCAGGAAAGAAGGCCATTGATCTCTTCTTCAACAGTGTGGGAATACAACATTTCACCCTCTGAAACTAACTTGTGTCTGCTTGACAAGGAAGGTATGGTTAACTCCCTTGCTTAATACTCATTCCATAGGAAATGTGATATAAACCCTATATGAATTACATAAGAGAAATCCAGCATCATTCAATATGTGCCCCACAGTGAACTCAATTTTATGAGTAATTAATTAACTGCTTCAAATTCCAACAGCATTTTATGTTCTCTTGGCTACAGGACATATAAATACATCGAGAGTTTTTTTCCACATAGGTTAAAAACTATTTCTTGGGCTGACTTGAATGAAAGATGAAGTTCATTTTTTATTCAAATCTTATTTCATAGCAGATAAACGTCTTCAGTTCCCCTTTACATTCACGTTCATTACAGAAAAGAACAATCTGCTGTCGGTTCCATCATGAGGAAGACATGACAATATTTTGTCATCGTGAGGATGACAAAATATTTCCATGAAAAGCCCCATTGAAATTACTTCCCTTCTCTTTTTCAGGTTTGTCTGCAAAGCAACAACAACAACAATGGGGAAAAAAGAAGTCTCTCCTTTCTCTTAGATGTGTCCAAGGAAAAGAAACTACAAAAAGCCTTCTCCATAAACACACTTTCCATAAACACGTTCAGTCCTTGATGTTTTCTACCTCCATCCTCAAAGCTGTACTGCTTCAGTCTCCTGTAGGTACAGCTTCCTGAAGAACCACCCTTCAGGGTCCTTCTACATGGCAAAAAAAAACCGATATAGGTTCTGTGTGCTTTCTTGATTCTTGATTCCCACTGACCTTACCACAGTAGCCACCTTACCACAATATCCACCAAAACACACAGACAATAATTTCCAATAATCCGTTGGCATCCTTTTCCAATAGTCCTGTTTATAAGAGGCAAGAGACACCAGGGGCATATTCCAAGAAACAGAAATGCTGTTTCTTTCATAGCCTGAATAAAAATGGAAGAAATATTTTCCAACCAGAAGAGCAAATTAATTAGTGAGCCTTGTCAAGCTCAAAAACCCCCTCTATCAAATTAAGATAAATGAAATATTAATTTTGTTATTTTCAATTCATTTTCCTTACAGTCCACTGTAAATACTGAAATATAAGAAATATCCTGTGAACACACATTCGTAGCTCAGGTCTATTTCCTTATTTCCAGAGATCAAGGAGACAAGAAGTCCATTACTTACTGACTTTTTGCAGACTTTTTTAAATCATAAATTACTTTTCTACATCTACGTGACTATTTGGATTCCAGAATAAAATGCACATTTTCTGAAAGACTGTGATCTGAGTGGGTCACGAGAAGTACCGTGAAGAGTCACAAATGGTAATGGCCATAAACCATCCTGGGTTTCATGCATCTGTTTAGGTAGATTGCCTGAAGTGAATCATGGCATCAGCTCGTAAGGAAAGATTTCATGTTTTAATCCTTGCTATACATCAATACCAATCATTTTAAAGCTTGTAGTTTATCTATTTCTCGCTTGCTTACTCTATGTAAAACAGTGAATTTCACCCTCTACATGCTGGGTGGGAGAGTGAGTTCTTTAAAACATTACACACTGGGAAACTGTGGTCTAACATACCTTGCCAATTTTGCCTGAAGCTGTTTCTGTCGACAATAGAGAAAAGGAGCTATCATTTATTTCAATGGATGCTGGCTCAGATGGAAAGACATTATACACAAAGCTTTAGGGACTTTTTTTGATCACCCAGGGTTTGTTTTGGTTTTTTTTTTTTTTTTTATTGTTGCTCATCTCTGCGTTTCCTGATTTTGCTGAAGTAAAGAACAGCTGTTCTCACAAACTTAACGATTCAAAGCTGCAAACACAAAAGTTGCATCCAAATTTCCTTTTTCTTTAATAGTGCAGGATAGATGCTGTCTCATTCAACGGAGACCAAAAGTAAGTTCATAAAAGGGAGGAAGGGGACTGAGTCTCACAATTCTACTAACTGTGGGAAAGAGTATCTCCCTGTATGCATATCGACAGGCACACTGCTGGAATTTCCTGCTCCCCAATAGAACAGATACTGTGGTAACACAGTTCACACATGGAAGGCTGCTCCTCAAAATTGTTCTAGTGACAACAGAACAATTGTTCTACGGTGGCAACCCTGAGGCCACCTCAGCAAAGCTGGCGCTTTTCTGGGACAATAAGACAAATGTGATTTTTTCACGATGTGTGTCCCTTGCACAGACCTTTGTGTTCTGTTACATTTGCAAATCAGTTGTAGACACAGTACAGCTGACCTGAATGTGCTCAGTGAACCTGCCCCGGTGTCCTGGGCGCTCAGCAGTCCAAAAATGTCTTGTTGTCTGCCCCAAATAAACCTTTTGCAAGAAAAGTAGATATGACAAGAGAAACATGAAATCAGAGTGAGACGTGCCACAGAAGTACTTTGATTAGATGTGCTATAAAACCTGCCCAGAAATTTGGTCACATGTCTGCTGTGTGCAGACACATTGCCAAAACAGCCCTGCAGTTCCACAGGTACATTACTTACCTGCCAACTTTCCAACAGCAGGTCTGTCCAGGGAAAACACTGCACCCAGGCAGCAGGATGCATGTTTGCCAGGAAACTGTCTCTCTTTGAACTGGACTGTGCAAGGCAAACCAACGTGCAGCCTCTGTGCTCTCTAGCTAGCTCAGCCATCCACAAAACAGCAGCCACTGCCGTGACAAAACTTTACGTACGTCCTTCAAGTGGGATAGAGTTAGCAGCTGTGGGAAGAAGAGAGATCCCCATTTGATCCTCCCTTCCTGAACCCAAGGAAACAAATTTGGCGCCGTGCTGCTGTGCCTGCGGCTGGAGAGCAGGGCTGCTGAGCGTTGGAAACAAAAGGATCGAGCCTGCTGGCTGCAGGCAGCGAGGGCAGACAGAGCACCACACACGTACTCGCTGCTGGGGAGAGGTTTGCCTCTCTGACACTGCAGAAAACAAGGGAGCACGACTTCTAGGTCCAGCACTTTGTATGACTTCCCCTGCTGTCTCAGACACTGAAATGAACACTGCTGACAGCTGGCAGGTAAGTCGCTACCTACGTGCAAGTCAAGTGCAACACACAGTGTATTTTCCCACACAAGTTAAAGACCCATTCAGAATCCCAAATAATAATTTATCTCAAAAGAATTTGCTCATTATGTGCTTTGCCTGGCCATCGTGGTCTTGCAAAGCCCTCTGAATAGTCAGGCCTGAAATAATCTCCTGCTGCCTGTAACGCTGGCCTTTTTTTCTTTTCATGTAACTGCAAACAGGAACTCCTTATTCACAAAGGAAGAGGTTATTAAACTTAGCAGAGTTATTCTAAAAAAGATAGAAATGAACTTTGACTGCAATCTTAAGTGTGAGTCTTGTCTGGAAAGCTGTTTGCCACACAAAAGGCAAGCAGGGAGCACAGATTCAAGGCTGGCCATTTTCATGTGTAGTCATCATTAAGCTGACAAGAGAGTAATCTGCTACCTCACTTTGTTATGAATAGTCCTTTAAATTTGAGGTTACTGTTACTTTTATGGAGGGATCCTTTAAGCTGCATGCTCTTTTTGACATGAACCTCCCTTTTTTAAACAAGGCATACATCTCAAAATGATTTAGATATTTGTGGTTGACACTGCTCAGTTGCATCACTTATGCCAGAGTGACTTAGATGAGCAATATGAAGACAGATAAATCTAAGCAGCTGGAGGCCTGTCTGATTAAATCTTTAAATCCATAGTGGTTCACCTGTAAAACAGCATCACAGTCATGACATGAAAACTAAGCTGGTGGTTAGCCAATGAAAGTGCACCACAGACCTCCAAAGGCCAAGTTTTAACTTACCTGCTTGTTTTAAACAGGATGATGAATGACAGTGAAAAAGGCACTCGGTCTCCCTTCCTTTAATGCCCTTCTTTGTTTAATAGCTGGACTGCCCAGCTACAATATTTATTTTACACACAAACTTACTAACTCCACTCCAAACCTGAAGTATTTAAGCTCTTCTCTCTGCTAACCTTTGCCAGCTGCACAAATTGCCACAACAACCTTGCAGCTACTGTGATGGAGGTACAATGCCTTGAAAAAACACAGTCTGGAGCTGGTCAGAATGATTATTAGCACCAGTCACACTTGATAATAATAAAAGAGATAATCTGTATTTAACTATTTTGTTGGTAACCATCAAATGAGCTAATTACTATTTCCTTTCTTTCCCCACTGATCTGCAATCCCTAGATGAATGCTATGTAAACCAGAAAAATTTTTGTGGCCATCCTTTAGTAATTGACCTTTAGCTCTCCCTATTTCATTTGCCCTAAGTGTTAATTGACTTTGAAAAAGCAGTATATTATCCTTTTAGAAAAGAAAGTCTGATTTGTGCCCGCCAACATCTCACAGCATCAAAGCTCTGTTAAATCATAGAGCAATACAGCTGAAAATGAGTCTCCAGAAGAAATGGAAAGAGGGTGGGGGAAGGAAGAAGAATCATTATTGACAGAGCTCCACTGCCATCTAGAGAGAATCTGCACCAGCCAATTTTCTGAAAGTTGTTAGCCAAAATATTTCCATTCTGATGTTGAGGGAGGTAGGAACTCCACTCAGGTTCACTCTATCTATTAAGTTTTTAACCAATTTTTAGTAATCTGCACAAAAAATAGCATATTCTGGTATATAATCTACCATGAGTTCTATGGAAATCATGATAAAAAGCTTTAAAGGCTCACTTATAAGCTCCCCTGAAATTATGTACAGTATCTGCATAGTTTTGTTTCAAAGAAGCTTTTTTGAAGAGGTAAGTATCTTTGTAGAAAGGTGCTTCATTCCTAAACAATTTAGATTTTAAAGGACATGTTATGTCCTTAGCAGCTGCCTTTATGATATTGCTTGTCAGTAAGAAAGTAAGAAAGAAAGAAAGAATGTGCTATACAGGGTAAGATTTTTTTCACTCTTTCAAGTATATAAAATTTTATTTTCTTCATGTTTTATATGAGATTAGGAGGCACCCACAGAACACGTTACTAGTAAGAGTCTGCTTTAATCTGACTAATTTGATTTACTGTGTCTCTGACCAAAAAGCCACAGAACTCTATTCAGTGTATGAGACAGGTCAGCTGCTATAAAAACTGTAGAAATGTCCCTCACTGGGAGCAGCTAAGCCAATTACAATCTCAAAGCAGCTAACACGACCTGGCTAAGTGCATCTGGAGCAAAAGAAATTATTTTAAGGTACAGCCAGCAACTAATTCAACCATGTCATTAGTGAACCTCAAAATGGAGGGTTCATTACTGCTGTGTCACAAAAACACTCAAGAGCGACTTGTGGTGCTCTTGGTCTCCATCACTTATGGATTTACCTTCTGATTAAAGAGCAGTGTGGGACTTTTAACAGCAATCATCTGCTTACTGACTGAAAATTTCAAAACCAAGACCTGTTCAAGGACTGCTAGTCTGCCACTGTTAAAAAGGCAGCCAGGATATTTCTCATATTACAGTGTAGTTTGTGTTTGCTTCCTTTGTGAAATTCTATTGGACTGAAATATCTTAAGATACACAAAGTAGTAAATTAGTTTGTGGTTATTTCCTTTAGCTAGCTGGTTAGGTGCTCTGTGGTTGCCCATTTTGGCAGCAGTAGTGACTTAATAGTGCACAGAAAATGATAATGGTAGCTAAACTTTGGTTAAATATATGCTAAACATGATGCATTATGCAATTATGAGAGGCAGTATCTGAATTATTTTTAATCTTATTTCCTGACTAAATCTGGCACCTCAAAACAGGTTTATCAGGGAATGATATTCATTTTCACTGAAATACACTGAATACACTTAGGTTTGCTAAGCCAAGAACCGCTTTCAGTGAGGTGACTGTCAGTCCTCTTGCTCCTATCAATGCTGACACTAATGATTCCTGGATGGAAGATCACAGTAGCTGTGAACGATGGGTTTATGAAGAGAGGGAATCCAACACTTCAATCAAATATTAGGAAACAGAGCACACAATACTGAATCAGATGCCTGACTGGATGGATCTTCCAGTCCAAATGTGATGCAAAATGCAGGAGGGGTTTCTGCCAGTGAGTACAGCCAAGAGGCTTGTCTGAGGAAAAACCCAAATGCACCTTTAAAAAACAATTTTTCTTCTTTTGCTGACAAATACAATTAAGCTGTGCAGTTCAGGGAGAGAACGATAGCCATAAGAATAGTAACTGTGGAAGTGCAAACACTTACACAAGGCTAGATTGGGCTTTTTGCTGATACCCTGTTTCTTACCTTGTCCAGAGACCTTGAAGACAGTCCTGAAATAATGACAAAGAATAACAGCTCACCCTATAGCAATAATGATTTAAAACTGAATCAGATAAATGTCAAAACAAGAGAGTTTTAGACAGATAACTGCTTCTGGTGAAACATTAAGTACAGGGTTTCTTAGCTTTCTTCTTTTATTAGAGGCAAATAAATTCAGTCCATAATGCTTGCAACGTGAAAACCAGCGCCTCATCTGGTATATTTTACACTAGACGTTCTTTTAGGCATTATTTCCAATAGACAGGCTTGTTGCTATCAGACAAAAAGTACATCAACTTCGTATAGATGGAAGAGAACCTCTATATTGTGAAAATTAAAAGATAGCATCTCTTCTGTGTCTAGAATTTATTATGGAGTTCAAAGGGCATTGTAGAAATTCTGTTTGATTTGTACTTGCAACTGGATATAATAGGATAGGCTTCATGAAGATATGGATCTCTCAGACTTTTCTGAAGGCTGTCTTAAAATATTATGTTTCAAGGGACATAAATAAAACTCCTTTACAGTGTGACTGTAATCAGCTTATGTCACATCTTGTTGCTTCCTTCCCCTGGCTTCCAGACTTTCTCTTCTCTACTGAAACTCTTTATTTCTAAGGGTAGACTCTGCCTCACTCTACATATATATGTATATGTATATGTGTGTGTATATATATGGTTTTGGTTTTGTGTGGTGTGGGGTTTTTTGGGGGTTTTTTTTGTTTTGTTTGTTTGTTTGTTTGTTTGTTTGTTTGGAGTTGTTTGGTTTGGTTTTGTTTGGGTTTTTTTGGAAAATGACTGGTACAATAAGACCAAGCACCCTCCTTAAAGGTAACTGTCATATCATGTCATGTCCTTGCTCAAAATGAAATTCCTAGAACACATTCATTCATGGTAGATATTTTCATTCATTTTAGCAAAAAGAAAGGCATACATAAATCTTTCTCCTTCTTTCACAAACTCTTTTCTCATGGATTCATTGACTGAGAATTCTTATCTGAGCTGGAGCTTGAATTAAGTAGGCTTCTTATTAAATGCCAGGTAAAACATTATTACATTGCTGCAACGTAATATTTTACGATTTGTAAGACATTTATTTTTGCACTGATTTTAAATATTTTGAAGAATAGGCTGGGACTGCTCTGTAGAAAGCAAAAGCAGCAGTTTGATGTTGTTTGCCTAATTTCTTCAGTGATCAATGCAAGGACTAACTACAAGTCTGTAACTTACTTGAAGTTAAAAGTTGCTGTTCTCACACAAATGTCAGGAACCTGCCTTCTTAGAATAGAGTATCTTGAGCTTGATCCTGACAGAACATCATCATGGAGGGATGTAACCATGACAATTGATATTAAAATCAAGCCATCATACTCAGGAATGGCCAATATCATCATGCCCTATCATATACATACATGTATCTATTTATATATATATGCTATACAGAAGAGCCTTGTAATACGGAGACAGGAATAAATAAACAGGGAACAGATGTGCTCTTCTGTTCTTTACAAGTAAACTCTAGGGATAACCTCTCTAAATTTCTCTCCCTTTTAAAGAGCTGCCACAACCTTTTGCTCAGCCTGTTGGAGACCTGACTCTAAGCAGCATCCAGCTTCTCATGATTGCTGCAAATTGTTGCCCTGTATTCACTTTAATATGTGAGACATAAGAGATGAGGTGCTTGGGAGCATAAAAACCAGCGAGCACACAAGAGCCAGAATGTACTTATTGACTATAAGCAGACCCAAGTGGAAGAAGCTGACTTGTGGAATACTGTAATATTAGTATTGATTTCGTTTACTTTATCCACGTGAAAGGGGGAAAATGCAGTAAAGCGATGAAATGTGCTGATCGTACGGAATGGGTGAGTCAACAAATACACAATAGGGAAGCAATAAAATTCTCATGCATTTGGCTAAACTAAAATCTCGGGCAGATAAGTGGCTTGTGAAATTCAATTTGAAAAAAGGTAACATACTGAATCTATGGATAAAATATCAGTAAAAGGGAACTCTGTTTTCAATGGGCAGGGAAGTGACTGCTGAAAAGCTCTGCTTTTTGACATTTCTATGGAGAGAATTGTGTGCAGTAAACTCAGGTTTCTCAAAAAAAGCTACCTTCCTGCCAGCACTTCTTTTTCAGCAGTTGCTGCTGTATGGTAAGACACTAGCCAGAAGAGAGAACTAAAAAGAACATGTGAATTTCTTCAACTTTTGTCCAATTGGGTCTTTTTCATATTAAAAAAGAGGGAAGAAAAAAATATTTAAGAACATAAAAATTAAAGGAGATTATGCTAATACCACACTAGATTAGGTACTATAAAAGTGACATTCATAATACATGTATCGCTGTGATTACAAAAATGAAACAGAGTTGGGAAAGTAGGATGCAAAGAAGACAACAAGGAGATGTATATTGGTTAATACCAAATACTTACTTAGGCAGTCTGAGGAACAGGGCATACATTTGGAATGCAGTGAAGATTAACCACATCACTCTTACCAGCTTTACAAGAAGAACAAATCCTGAGATATTGTTGTGAATGCTGTAAACATACTGTTAAGAGGGAAAGGGAAAAATAAAATCCAAACCCTGACATTTGAGACAGGATTTACTAAGGAATGCAAAATCCCAGAGCTGTCAGGATTATATCAGCAACTCTTGTACTACTGAGAGCTTCCGAGCACTGGTAACAGTACTTTGACCCCAAAGTTTCTGTGCCATGCCAGTAATAGTGAGAATCTGTTATTTTTTAATATTTTACTCATCCGTAGTACAGTTATAACTGTCACGAGATTGATTTCTGATTAACTTTCCTTTGTAGCCTGTCTGCCTCCCCAGTTTTCCCCTCCTTCATCCGATCCAGAAAGGTTAAAAAGGAAAAAGACCTTCCAGAATTCACTAAGAAAAAGAGAACTAACATTTCTCTGGCTGTCAAACCAATAGCAGCAGTTAAAGTACCCACAGAATGCAGTAGTACTTGAACACATTTCCTCTCTGATACATGCCTCTCCCAGTGGAAGAGGCACCAGACAAGATCACATCCTGAAATCTCAACAGTGCAACTAAATTGACTTTTAATAGAAATCAAAACATTATTAACAAATAAAAGACCCCAGTAAAGTACCAAACACAGAAATATATGTGGAAGAAAGAGTTAATGAAGGCTTTGCTCTGCTCTTCAGTTATTTTGGGGAAAAGCAGAGCGTTTTACTCTCCAATGATTTCTAGGTCACGTGCACACACTTTTCATGCAAAGGCAGGTTCTGTTTTTACTTCAAACAATGTAAAGCTTGTTTGGACCAAAAATACTCTATGAGAACTTTCCACTTAATAGCTAAATATTACTAGTAATGGTTTGTTGTGGGTTTTGGGTTTTTTTCACAAGCCATTACAGTCAAACTGATCCTAAAGTCTACAATGCCTTTGTAATGTCTTCAGCATCACCTGACAGAAAGAACCAGTGAAACCTGGCCAAAAAGGCTGCTCATTTTTTTTCACACAGCCAGAAGACTTTGGCAGAGCACACACAGATGGAGTATTGCAAATTTCTTTAAAATTGTGTGGATAATAAGACTACTGCTAGAGGCTGAATACTAATTGCCTGAAATCAAAGTAAAATAAAAAGGAGCCCTTGTCACTGTTAATTTGACAGCTGGTCATTTCCTCAAACCTGAGAAAGAATCCTTGGGCCGAGACAGCTTTTAGAAACATTAAAAAGCACATTCCTGTAGGAGGCAACACAGCAGCAGGGCTTTGAGGATGGAGCCTGGTCTTTATTTAATAGACTGGCAGCTATAGGAGAGAAGTCCAGCACATGTGCAAATGTGTCTGCAGCTAATGAGTGCATGTGCAGCTCAGAAGGGTTACAGATCTCCACATAAAACTCTGATCTACAGCTAAGCCTCGACTTAGAATCTAATGGGGAGGGGAGGGTAATAATGTGTAAATAATTCATAAGGCCCTTAATTGGTATTTCTTTTGTGTGGCAAGAGCCCATTAGCATTATGGGTGGTCACCTGTATTTTAATCACCCCTGGTGTTATAGTTGTGCCTGATATCAAGTGCCCAGGCCTGACAGGCTACAACAATTCAGTGACTAATTCTGCAACAGCACGTGCAGCCACACAAATAGTACAAATATTTCCTGAAGTTACACCGGTAAAGGCATCCTACCAGCGAGATTATGTTGCATAATACCTTAATTCTGAGAAAAAATATGCCCACGTTTTTTAATGCCCACATTTTTTTATGCCCACTCTGAAGTCCATTTGGTTTCCAAACCACTAATTACAGGGTTAGATATGATATAATTCAGGGGCAGTTGATCTTACTGCTTTTTCAGATTAAGATGCTTTCACAGCAACAATGAAGGAACGGTACAACAAAGTACATCTATGCACATTCTCATCCACCCCAACATTAAACAGATAATGTACTGGTGTTATGAAGCCTACTCTCTTTAAGCATCATTCTGTGGATATATTGTAACCTGTCAGTGTCATTTTTAAGGCCATATTTAGCTTTTTCTTAACCTTTCAGAAAACACAGAAGAGGTAGCTTAATGCCAACTAAAGTTACAATGTTAAACCAGCTCAGAGAGAGGTAAAACCAAAAAACCAGGCAAACCTGGACCTTGATTATACCAGTTCATCAGGTTAGGGTCTATTCACTAGTCTCTGGTGTTGGCCATCTGGTTTCAGAAGCAGCACTTCCATGTAAATAAAATTTCACTCAGAGTGTATAACTAATACACATCACCAGCTTTGCCTCCAGTCTAAAATCACATCTAGACAGAATGGGAAGTGGTATTAGAAAAATCCTTAAGATATCAATATATCCTTCCCCCCAAAATGCAACCATATGTGTTGACAGAGTAACTGAGTACCCACAGTGATTGAAGGGTTCTACAGACCAATTTACAAACAATGCCCCGACCCTGCTCAAAGACTACAGATAACTAAATCCATGAGTATCTCCAGCTCACTTTCCTGAAGTTGTGCATGTGCCTAACAGCATGTGAGAGTTGGGCCTGAACAACAAATTACATTCCTTACGGTTCCGTGGTCGAACACGGAGCTGTTTCATCCTCAGACACAGCGCAGCGCAGCCACTCAGGCGGGAGAGTGCCTGACCTCATGATACTGCAGGGAGAATTTCAGGTGGGGTGATTCAAATTACTCAGATGGAATGAGTTTTAAAATATGAAGCTTATAAATTATATAGTTTTGCCAGTGCCACAGGGACAGGCTACACAGCAACTTTCGTACGCCTGCTCACGGTTTCACACCAATGTGGTTGGAAGGTAAAAGTTGGAATCTTGGCATCCGGCAGAGGAGAAATCAGAGGGGTGGACTTCCTGCCAGCACCTTGATAATGAGGGCACAGAAGGAACCAAAACCGTGGGAGTTATCAAGCTAAAAGCATTTCTTTTAGCTACAGTATTCATTGCATCAAAATCAAAAGGATAATTTCGTCATCTGCCTGCCGGTGGACGAGCAGCAAAGCACCGGACTGCCATCTACTGGCACCAGCCCTGTCTGGGCCATGGGGAAACAGCAGTGAAATGTATTTTTGGTGGTTCCTGCAGGACTTGGCTTTGGCGTACCTGCCGGTGGTACCATGCCAAAAATCCCGCGCTGGGCTGCACCACCAAGGCATGTTTTGCCTACAGCGCCGATATTAAAATGCGTCAAGAAGTACAAAGTCTCTGATCCTCCCTGACATGTGCTGCAAACGCAGCAGGGACAAGCTGAAGTTCTGACAGAAAAGCAAAAGCAGTGGCAAACCGCAGACCCAATGTCTGCTCGCATCTGCAAAACTTGAGGCAGGTTCTATCCAGCTAGCACATAAACCCAGGGAAACAAACCTGTGTTAATCAGCCTGAAGGTTGTTTTTCTCCCAGGGAAACCAGAACCTTTTAATACACACTCAGGCTGTGTATTCTTATGACATGCATCTCCACATAAGTTGGTGAAGCCTGCAACTCACTGTTTTCGTCTGAAATGATGAATAAATTCTAAGGCATGTTAACTTAAGGATACTCTAAATTCACTGGCTATTTTGGCCCAAAAAATGTCATGCCAAGAAAATCAAGTGCATACATTTTCTTCTGGTATTCCCTAATCTGGTATTCCCTAGGTCTTCTTAACTATAAAATCATTTATGGCTAAAATTGGGCTGTCCAACTGTTCTATTAATTCCTCATCCTCATTACATACTAAAACATCCATTCAGCATTTTTTCCCTCTACTAATGTAACAGAAAGTCAATGAAATTTACTGCTTGCCTTTTTTTTCCCCATGTATACAAGAAATTGTTGTGCATTTTGTATTAGGTCTTTATTATCTAGTAATGATGGCTTGCTAATTAAATTGAGGTTTAATGGCATAGTTAAATTCTAATTTATGTTTTTGGAGCTTTGTTTAATTCCTTTAGTTAAAATGTAATCCCTTTCTCACTATTATATGATATTACATAGGAATGAAAAAAAGAATATCAACTCCTCATATTCAGCTGATTTTCTTCTATTGAATCTTGTTACTTACTGCATTTCCCTGAGAAACCTTTTTAACCACTCTAAGCTGATTTGAGGGCAGGAGGCAGGGGGACAAGATGTGTAATTTCTGTGGATTCAGCTCCTTGAAGGAGTCAACCAGAGTACTTACTGCAGCTCACTGGGATCCCACTGCACACATTGCTTGTACAAACACCAGCTTTAGAGGTGTGACTCACAACTGAATGCCAGGGGTTTTTTTTCCAACAGTTATGGATGAAAACAGACAAGTAAAGAAAACAGAAAAGCTCTTTACCCTTTCCTTCTTGGGCTGGGAAAAACTGCCCCCAGGCGAGTCTGTCTCTAGCAACTTCCATAGGAGCCACTTTGGGGGACTGAAATGAGACTTTGGGAGTGATTGCACCTCCAGGTCTGCCTCAGAGTGATGCTCCTCCCTGTGTTCTGCTCTTAAATCTTTGCTTTTGTGATAACAGCTTTTTTGCAGGCAATCCAGCAGGAGGTGAAAAGGAAAGTACTTATTCCATGCATCGTGTAAGATACAGTGCAACTGTAAGTTCTCTGGAGAAAACTGAGTTCTACAGAAGATTTCATCCAGTAATTTGTGTAGTCCTACAGCATATCTTCAGAAACACATTTTATTGGGTTAGTATGTGAAACACTGAGGCAAAAAAAAAAACCTTTCTGAAAGCTATACACGAAATACCTGGTAAAAAATAGATCCTACACTTCCAACATTTGAATTTTGAGTCAGTAAGGTTGTCTGTAGCCTGGTCACACCAACTTTTACTTTTCAGTCTATTCAGAAAGATGGCTCTTTTTTTTTTTTTTGCAAACCAATCATTAAATACCTATAAGTCAAATGAAAAGGCACAGATATTTTAAGGCACTACCACAAAATGAGAACTATTGCGTATAACTCATCCTGCTTCACTACAAAAAGAGTAAAGACTTTCCTGATTTACAAATTTTGGTATTGTTACATTTCAGCTTCAATATCTTCATTTTTAGAAGTGACCCCAGAGAGTCCACCAAACTGGATGAACCCTTTGCAATCTGCTCCTCCTCAGAAGTCAATAAAAGCTCTTTCTGGGTGAGTGAGATATAAGAAAAGGCCCTGAAATTAATTACAGGCCTATATCCAGTCTAAGGACAGCTGCAACCTGTGCACTGTTTTCTGATGTTACAAGGACAGCTTCTGTGGTTTAGGACTCATAAGTGTAAATTCAGTTTTGTACAACCCAAAAAAAAGCCAAATTATATTTTTTGTTACAGACATGCAGCACAGAAGACTTAAGGTTTTTATCCAACTCTTGAGTTATTATTAAAGCTGTTAACATAGGAAGAATTTGCAAAAAAACTGCATGTCATTCATCTCTAAAATTATCCAAATCCCCATCTCAGTGACTGCTTTTAACAATACTATCAATAGATGATAGCTTATCAATGCTCCTTTGGTAGGATTATTTTGAAAGTTTAAATTTTCCCAGGAGCAAGAAAATAGGATGTAATTCTGTGAACATATTTTCAGTATAAGAGTAAAATAACTTTTCCTAATATTTTATATATCTTTTAATTTAATTTTAAAATGAATTCAATTATATATTTTTAGTTTTATGTTTTTAATATATATCAAATGCATTTTTAAGGTGTAGGAGACAACATTAATTTGTTTAGTTTTGACAATTTTAACTTACTTCTAATAGGCACTGTCATTTTCCAGTTGCACACTATGCAGAGAGCATGCAACACTACAAACTCTTCATTTACCTTTGTGATAGATGCCAGAATGACTTGGGATTAAATAAACCCAAATTTCTTCCAGTGCATGGAGGAAAATTAAGCCCAGAACCACAACTAAAGTCCATAAATGAAAGTTTTAGAGAAAAAAATGGGGGAAATGCTTTCAATATTTTAAATATATGGATTTATCTTAGATTTTCTAATAAGAATTTCTTCCCACCAAAATTCTCCTGGTCCAGTTATGTTACTGGAAGCAGCACAGTGTTAAGGTCATGTGCTGCTGCATCCGAACAGAAATTCTATTATTTTAATCTTAGTTACATCTACTCTGTAGCTGAAGTGGTCTTCATATTCTAGACTTTAACCTATGCCTTTTAAATATGAATAGCTTGCTCAAAAAGGTAGAAACTAAATCTAAAAATGTGGATTTTCTAAATAAAATCTCCCAGACTACTGCCGTGATGTGGGCTGAAGTTATCATACCATTAATATCTGAATACCTCCATTTTCTCAGCTCCTCCTGTAAATCATTCCTTTTGAGAGAAGAGATTTATTGTCATGCAATAAATGTGCAGTACACACAATAAATGTGCACTACTTTTGCACCACAAAGGCTGGATTTATGGAGAAAACTTGATAAAAAAGGAACAGGTAACTTTTGTAAACTTCAGAAGAGCATGTTTTAACGTCCCATATTACGGCTGGTATCCTGGATTCTGTACTTTTGTACTTCAGAATGGAAATTGACAGGGAGATTTCTCCACTGGGCGCTGTTGAAACTCAGCCATTACACATTCCCTAACCTAATGTAAGTGCTCAGTGCACTGCAGCACGGACTTCTCCAGCCATGGAGTATGTCTGGCAAAATAAGAAGCTCTCTGTCAGGGCTGAAATGGAGCTCCACATGGGGAAAAAGAGGACCATAAAAGAGAGTTTCTTCTGTTTCTTCTGAGCTCTTTTTTTTTTT
>VXAX01007537.1:95137-109171 GCA_013399835.1 Leptocoma aspasia | reverse complement strand
TTTTTTTTTTTTTTTAAATGGCGGTTATTCACAATGCTTCATGAAACTGAAACCCCATTGTAAATCCTGGAGAGAGGGGTTAAAAGGCAAGTGAAGCAGTCAGGGGCACAAGATAAAGACAACAAACCCCTTTTAGCTCCACATGCATGGAATGGAAACAGACATGGGCTTACAGGGCATGTATGTTTACATGACAGCACTGAAAATGTAGGGGTTTATAAATTAACTGTGATTTGAAGCCACAAGAATCAGACATGCCAACGTAATAAAATCCATCCAACTTAACCCAAGTAAGCATACAAAAATGCTTATAATATAATAAAAGTAGTAAGACCAGATGAAGAATTAAAGAGGAAAGTAACTCCTAAATGCAATTCAGAGCTGTTACAAGGTAGTCCTTTTCTACAGTCAGCTGTTCTTTTGAGCAAGGAGGGAAAGCAAAATGCTGCATTTTCCAAATGTCTAATTACAACTCTCTAATTCACAAAGCTGATTATAAACTAATATCAGAAGCTCCAGTTTCCTGAAAAATAGAAAATTCATGGACAAGAATGTGATTATTGTAACATGTGATGCTCATGTGCTATTGGCTGCACTGCCAGCATATCACGTCTTGCAGAAATCCTACAGAATCAGAACCAAGCCCCTATAGGAAGGGAGATCATTTCCACTACAAACTGAGTCTACAAGGGACAAAAAAATAGATGCTAGAGGAAACACAATATGTGAACAATCAGAAGCAGGAAAAAGAATAATTTATATTGAAATCAGTCCCAGGCTCTACCTGCAATTTTTTTTTCAATTAAAAATGGAGACATACCTTGGCTTCTGTTAAAGAAATATGTAAATAGCATATGCGTTATCTCAAGCAAAAAATCACACAAATGACAACAGCAAATGACATTATAAAATCCAATGCAAGGTTGGTCACCTCATCATTTTCAGGTTGGCCTAGAAGAAGAATCAGAATTTTGAGACCCAAATCTTACTCAAGTCCCTCTCTCTCCATTTTCCTCCACAAACAAAACCCAAGGGAAATCTGCTCCCGTGCTAAGTTCTTTGAAGCACCAAACATTACAATGACATTATTATATGGTTTTAAATAATGTTGAGGATGGTTTCTAAGCCTTTGCATATAATATAATAACACATAACAAGTCACTGCCTTTTTTATTCATTCTGTGCTCTGCTATAGAAACTAAAACTCTTTCCACACTCAAAAAGAGCTCAAAACATATGCAATCAGACACTCAAGGATTTTTCAAAAACTGAATTACCATAGTAAAATAATAAAAAAAATAAGGAATGATTTTGAAAATGGATGGTACTACTCTTCTAAATCACATTAACAACTAATAAGTGTCAAGGGCCTGCTATAACTTGGTACCAAAAGAGCGTTATATACAATTGCCTTTGACTAATGGATATTTTATGCTAAAGGATAACTTCTAATTCTGCTGCAAGAAGCACATACTTGCCATGCACTGCAGACATTAGGAGTGTTGGTTAAGATCTATGCATGGAAACCATCCAGGGAAAAAAATATCATATAAACTTAAGTGAATCCTCACTGGACATTGGAAGTAAAACTGTGAAGTTTCAGGAATAACCAATAGAATTCAGAGCTAAAGGAAAATAAATTTTTAGTATTACCAGATTTTTTTGTGTCTCAGTAAGAGACAGTATTTATAGGGATGTGTCAATTCAATCTATCACTACGTAAAACAAAACCTAGGAGGGAGTCAGGAAGAATTTTCTCAAAATAGCACCCTAGTTTGTTAAGCACAGTATGGCATGACCCCATTCTCATGTAGCCCACTAAAAAACAGAGTCTATAGCAGTGGGGGGTATATGGAGTATGAGATTTCCAGTTTTTCTATGAGACTCAATATAAAAAAAAAAAATTGGCATTGGATACACTTTAAAAGGGCAAAGCCCATCTTCTTTATTTCCATGCTCCCCCAGCCTCTGCCGTTTTTCAAGTCTTACAAACAATATCTAAAAAGACAGTACTTCCCTTGTGAAATATGGGAAACACAGAAGCTTCTTCTTCACCCCAAGCACAGTCATTGGGATTCAACAGGACAAGTCCTGAAAACATGGCTTTGAATAAAACATTACAAGTAAATAAGGGTGCAGTCAGATGCTGTGTCTATTAAAAGTATACACTTAATCTCCATCCCAGTAGCACCCCAGGATAAAATGTGTCTCTGCACCATCCCTTTTGCATTCCCTATTCCTTACATTTCCATTCCCTATTCCTCCATAGGAATTTCCTTAGGAATTCCCTCCCTCATTGTTTGGAATTTAAACATTATTTCTTAGCATGCCTGCTTTTACTTGCTGCTTGTTGTGGCACTGTCTTTGCAGGGCTCCAAGTTCTGCAGAAGAGAATATTGAGGACTGTGCCATTGACAGGAGGCAGCAGGATGCCCTGCACAGTGGCAAGAGGCAGATGTGGTCGGGGTCAGGGAGCTGGGGCAAGGGTGGACTACTCTTCCTGAGACCAGAAGTGCCAGGAGCTCTGAAAGAGAAGCACGGATTTTATTAAAAAAAAAAAAAAAATTAACCAGGCTTTCAAAACAGCAAAAGGCTACCCCTGTATTAGGATGGACAGACACAGGGTGGGCTGGTAAATCCTTTCCCATCCTTAGCTCTGCCCTCAGCCCCATGGGCAGGACAAAAAAAGCAAGAAATCTCTGGGTGACTCTGATTCCAGTCGTCCCTCTGAGCCCTTAGGGAAAACATCTTTCTTTCCATCTCTTCATCCCAGGCTGCCCGCCGGCCTCTGCACATAAATCCTCAACATTTTATCCTCTTTCAGTAACTTCAATTGTGCTTCATATTTATCAATACTCAATCCCTCAAGGAAGGAACATTACCATTTTTCCTCCTTTGTCTATAAGGGACAGTACAATTCCTGATATTACAAAAACAACAGTAATGTCCTGATTGCATTAGTTTGCCACTATTTGCCTAGAATAGAATCAGCCCCTCGAAAAAATGTTATTTTTTGAGGATGGAAGGAGCAGAGTGAGTTTTAACCATATTTTATATTGGCCTGCATCGCCCATAACATCATTTTAGAAAACTCTGGGTTTAATCTGGGCTAAGGCAATGCTCCCACAGTTGAAGTTTCTCTTGCATAATTCAGAATTTCCTGGGTATAAGATTTACAGATAAAAAGTTTCTTCCATGCTACAGTAATCACTGCTCCCTCAATGTCTATTTTTCCAATTTGCTTTTTTTTCCTCACTCAGGCCATATCTTGCCCGGATAGGTGAAAGAGACCGCATATTGTCATCTCCATCAAAGATGCAAAAATATGCTACAGAGCTGAAATACCTCTCCTATCTGCTGAGTTTCACATTAGCTAATGACTGATACAGAGGCAGGTGCTGTTCCAAAGCCATGGGGAAGCAGCGAGTTTGCCATATGACAATAATGCAAAGGCCATAATGCAAAGCTGTTCATGAGAGGGGAAGATGGGAAATTAAACACCTGTAATTAATTTCCCTCACACAGCATCCTCTGGCAACATCTGCACAAACCTCCCTGAGTCAGAAATCCATTTGTGATGTTTTGCAGTTGGTTCAAAAGCCAGTTTTGCTCTGCAGAATGACACCGGCAACAGCGATTAAATGAAGATGGAATGCAAGGTCTTGCTGAGCATCCTCTGCTGGGGGTCAGCCCAGCCACACTAGTTGGAACTTCATGGAGCTTTTTGTAATTTTTTTCTTGTTTTCCTTGCCAATTTGTAAATTGTTCTGTTTGACTTGCTTCCCCTCTCCTTAAGAGGAGAGGAGAATATATATTATATATATAATATATATATTTTGACACTATCTGTGTCAAAATAATAATAATACATTCATTTATTCATTTCTGAATTCTTCTAGAGCCACATCCCAGAATGTCAAATAATGTTGTAATAGAGACGAGGACAAAACAGGGGATCATCTAATATAGTAGGAGCTGCCAGCCTGAAATAAGTGAAGAAATGTACCATGCATGTATTTTTCAAATATCTAATGTAACTGCATAACAGAGAATTAGAATTAGGTGGTTTTCTGTGTCTCTTATCTACTACAAATTTACAGAGGAGGAATGCAATGTGGAACATTCATCTCTGCAGCTATTATCCTGCAGAGATTTTCCAGAAGTGGAACTAAGCACAAGTGACCAGGTAGGACCAATTAACCAGACCTGTTCATGGTAAAACACTGAAATTACACTGTCAGGGTACACCTAATTTGGCATCCAGGTTAAAATGCAGAATAATTTAATAATTAAAAATCAAAATCAACAATCTTTGAAATCCTTTTTCATACAGCTGTGGGTGGAAAACAGCAACAAGCCTAATGTACTTTCCTGCAGCACAAATCACTGGAAGAGCAAATCCCCAGTTTGGATGACAAAACAAATTAAACTGACAGACTAACCAAAGGAGGTTTCAACAACCTGCTTGGCCACCTTATTAAATATATTTCACTGTCACAAGGAGGTTTTATAGTAAGTGTTCAGCAACATTGGTAGTTTATATTAAGTGGTCACAGTAACCTTCCTTGATCTTCTGCGTTCTCATTTTTCTAACAAAGCCTAATACACAATTTGCCTCTTTTACTGAAACTGAGTGCAATAAGATCATGTTTTCAACATTTTTTTCCACAATAATCCCTAAGCCTTTTTCTTGATCAAGTCTGCTGGATGATTGTTCCACTTAGCAGGTATTCCCCAGATTATTTAGTTTCTTCTACTTTTAAAAAGGTTACGTCTCTGTACATTGAACTCTATCTGTCTGCTGTTGGCCTGGTCTCAAGAGAAACACTTCCTTCTAATATCGATTGCACTATGCATTATTTGTTTTGCCTTTAATCCTGGCACATGGAATCCTGGAGCTTTTGTTTTCAATATTCTATTTCAAGTCAGCTTGAGTGATGTCAAGAGAACCAGCTCATCCAGTTCAGAAAAGAAATAAATGCTTTTGGAAAAAAATCGTTGCTTCTATATGAATTTAAGTGCTCCTCAGTAATTAAAAAAAATAAAGAAGTTCATGTTTTATGTAACATAAGAACTATAAATTACATATTGCCATAAATAACCTGCATAATTGTAACACCAACAGCCAGAAACACATTACCTTGAATCCGGCTCTCACTTAGGAAGGGAGGAACGTGCTTTAGACAGACGTGCTTTGAGGTCCTTTCCAGTCTGTGTTCTGAGATGCTAAAGCCTTGGAAACACATGCACTGACACATGCCAGTAGCCCTCCTAAAGAAAAATGTAAAAAAATCCTAGAGGTGACTGGCACATGAGATATTTTTATGTCTGAAATCTAGAAGATTTATTTTCCATTAACATAACTTCACAAAGACACTTGACAACACTAGGAATGCCAAAGGTTTGTAAAACACATACATATTGTGGCACAGAATCACCTTGCAGTGGCTCTTTGTGTCCATGTGCACACACGTGTGCATTTCCTATGGCAAACATGGGAGAAATGCTGCTCCCTCAGATGTTTAAGTCCCTTAGATATCTAAGGAAGTTAGGCCTGTAAGTTTAATTTAAGTCATAAGCTGAGCTAAATGCTGTTAAGTGTTGTTCCTTCATTAAATTGTTAAGTTACAATTTAAGTACTGGTGGGTGCTGTTAAGCCTGCTGTCAGACCATATTCCTTTTTATCCTTGCCCTTTCTCTCCTTTTGTCACGTGCACCTAAACACACACACACACACACAGATAGTTTTCTGTTTATTGCTGCTTGGATTGGCTGACTGGATTTTATCTCTTGCTTTTTCCCTCGGTGTGCCTTAACCCTCTAGTAAGTAGTAGAGTGAACATTGCCAACGAGCCTTTTCGTGCTGTCTCTTAATATTAAATCCCTTTTCTTTTTTTGCTGAGACCCTTGCCAGTCATTCTTTAAGCGATTTCAAGCACTCCTTCTCAACAATTATATTTTAGGGAAGATTGTTAATTTAAACAGAGCAGTTTGCTTTCAAAATCAAGTTTTTTAACACACAATTGTGAGTGACACAGCTCCATCTGGATGGTTAGGTTTCAAATGCATCTACATATGTGGCCTAATAGAACATTCTCTTTAAAATCACAGCCTCCTTTACCACTCATACTTCAGCAATATTTCCTGATATGATGAAGCAGTTGCTCATCTAATTTCTGAAGGGCTTTGTTTAGCTCAGTGACAGCACTGATTATGTGCAAAATTATCGGTTATCTGGTATTATTATCAAGCAGCACCCCCTTCATACATATTTATAGAAAGCTTTCTCTCCCTGGCTGTTCTACTTGTTTCCACGGAATGAATATGTTTACTTGAACACTGCCTTTTGAAAAACATCAGAGAAATCAGTTATATGCAAAATCATTGTGACCAGGCTCTGTGAAAGCTACAGAAGGGTTTATGCTCCAGCAGCCACCTTAGCAGGGCTTGAATTATGAGCAGGAACTCTGCCCCACTGGCACAAAGGAGTTGGCACAGAAGCATGTCACTCTCCCACCACTCTCCTTCATCCCTCAGCCCCCACTGGCATGGTTTTCCAGGAAAGGAGGGCAAGTGAAGGCAGTCAGTGCTATTCCAAAAGCAGCTTTAGTTCTCTGTTAGCTTCCTACCAAGAAATCTGCAGGGTCAACAGGGAATGTTATTGGGAAGGCACAATGCTTGGTGCTTGGGGTTTAAGCTTTATTGCAGTGTGAACTTCGTTAAACATTCAGAATACCTTAAGAAATACTCTGTAAGCACAGAAGAGGGATATCTGCACTGAATATTCCTCTCACTCCTTTAATGATGGACCAAATCTGTGCCTGTGTAACTTTACTTTCCTCCTCAAGAAATTCCCTATCTTTCTATTTTCACATTATTATCTGCTTCAATTGTGAAATTTTATTCGCCACAAGCTGAGTCCCATTAGAGAAATGAGGGGATTCTTTCCCTTTCAGTGACCTGTACATCAGTTTATATTCATAAATGTATAAATAAAAGAAGTAATGCCTTTATTACATTCTGAGACTCCAAGAAGCCAATTCCTTTAGTAGCTTCTTCTAGGAATGTACACTGTCTCAACTGCAAGATCCATAATGGCTTGCTGGAAAGGCTTCAGAGTCTTTACTAGAATGGTATGGAGCCTTTACTAGATTAACTGCAAAATTAAGTCTCAAATTAAAGCTACTTTGCAAACTCTGCTAGCATCTTCCTCAAGCTCTGGGAAATACTATGCATTTCCAGGGATTCCCATGTTACATTTAGAGAGAACGCTATCATTCTGTGCAAATCCTATAGTGCTGAGGTTGAGACTAATCACACCCAACCAAGGTAGCAAAGGTAGGTGTGCAGTAACCATAAGCTCCCTCTGTAATCCTTAGAGATCACTGGCAGAAAGCAGTTCAGGTTTTCAAAGGAATGAATGACTTCTGGAGTGTGCTCACCTCCCCTGAGTGACTACAGAGAGATGCTGACAAAACAACGCTCTCCTGTTGGGCATACCAGCACAGCGCTGAAACTTATGTAGCAGGAAGGTCCAAGCTCTTCCTGACTATCAAATACTGCTCCACTAGATTAAAAATAACATTTCTCTCTCAGCATCAAATGTGTCAGGGAATCAAGTATAAGAACCTTACCCAGCTAATTGACACCATTTGCATGTAAAAGAGCTATGAACTGTAGGACAGCTAACAACTGTTTATCCTAACCTCCTTTTGAGCTCCCATTCCCTTTGCAGAGCTCATCATAACAGTTATACTATTGTTATATTATACAATTGTTCCTAACTTCATTTAAATACCTGCATCTGGATATAAAGTCCCAGCAGTAAAAAGGCCCCCTAAAACCTCTGCCTGTAGCACTTGCATGTAAAAGGAGGGATGAGTTTGCCCAAGTGTTTATTCAGGAACATGCTGAACAAGATCAAATGCAGTTAATTGTAATAAAGTCATTACAATCATTAATGCCACTTGATGTTCATAGCAAAGTGGACTCATTAAGAAGAAAAAGTGGTGGTGTGTCCACACCCTTGTAAGGAAACAGAGTGATTATTGTAAATCAACCAAGCTTCATTAGGAAAACATCAGCATTAGTGACTCAGAGCAGCACCACCAGACAGCACACTAGCTTATTTGATCCTGTTTTAAAATCCCTTTTTTTAAAACTTCAACTACTATTTCCAACAGTAGAAGATTTAAGCTGCTTACTATAACACACAATCACCTTCCTCCACATATAATTGAAGCATTCAATAAATGAGGCAAGTAATGGAAAACCAGGCACTATATGCAACAGTAAATATTTGACTGGTTCTTCAAAAGCAAATTGCAGCATTTCAATATTTACTTGCACTCAGAATTGCTGATGGTTTCCCTGCTGCGCAGTAAAAGAGAAAAATTATAAGTGCATTCATAATCACTTGACCTTCCTTCTAAAAAATTATATTTGCCAAAATATTCTCTGTATTCCCATTGTTTGTGAAATAGAAAATGCAGATTGCAAACACATTTGGAAAAGCTGCTGCTTTGAAACAGCATCTCAAACTTTGATTTTCCTGTCTGCCTTCTGCCCTGGAGCCAAGAGCAATTTCTCCCTGTGACAAGATGGATCTGGCGTCCCCAAAGTGTAGCAGCATGAACTACCATCAGCACTTGCTGAGCATCCATCTCATGTTAGACACAGCTCCCAGCACGTTTATGCCACAATGGCAAGTGTAAGAGTAGCACTGGCTGCCTGTGAGTCCTCCTGTTCCTTACTTTCACAGCTGTAAAACTCACGGAGCACAGATTAACAGGTATCTTATCTCTTTAGCTGTGTGGTCTCTTGACAGCAACCCATCACAGTACACAGTGGTAAGGATGCTGCAAAACATCACTCCATTTTTAGCATTCAAAATACTCAGAAGAAATCTCATCTAAAATAGTAGCGATAGCCTGCCTGCCCAAACCTTTCTTCAGAATTAAATATCTACTTAATTCAACCAGGTGACACAAAAATTCCCCTCATTTTCTGCTGTCAGGCATGCAACTGGTACCAAATTATGAATCTCATCTTCATCTCCCCCAGGGAAATTACTGAACTAGGCAATGCACTCTTCCTAGGATTGGTAGTATGATATAGTTTATTTCCTTTTAAACGTTCAATCTGACTCTTATTCTGAAATACTTACTCTATAAATGAGGGGCCAAATCCTTGGTTATGCCTGAGAGCATCTCTTCAGCATTATCTGTATTTTTCCACATCAAACCTTGAGCTTTCCGTGGTGAAAAGTGAAAAGAGAGGGCTGATTTTTCTCACTTTGACTGCCAGAAATTAGACCAAGTGGCTAAGCAAGACTTCTAGGCTGTCGTTGGAGCCAGTATTGAGAAACATCCATCTCCAGAGGGCACTCCATCCCATTCCACAACAAATGTCATGACACAGAATTGCAGCCACCTGTCTGTTCACTGCTGAATAAATGAAATAGATGCTTTTTGTCAGATAACTAAAAATGAGGAATTCATCTCAGAGAGTGTCTCTGACCAAAGCAAACCATGCAACACATCAATAAAAGCAAACCTCAATCTGTATTTGTGGAATGGTGGCTACAGCAAAACAGTAATTCCTGGCCTAATTGTACATCAGCAGTTAGAGTGTTTTAGAGAAAAATAAAGAATATCTTATGATTAAGTATAACTGTGCTACAGATATTTACATTCTGCTAAAGATAAAATGCTATACAAATGTAAGAGTATTTTTTCTCAATGATCAGAATATTCTTTCAAAAGCTTTATGAAGGAAAACATGTTCTTTTTCAAAAACTTGGCTGAAATCCTTGGCTGAAAAGCATTAGCCCATCACTTACCTGAGAGACTGGGTTTTATGGACAACTATGAAAGGAAAAAAATTTTGTCAAGCCTAATTTTATATTTTCTACCTTTGTCAGCTTGCGTAAGTAACTTCCATCCCCTTTTGCACGGCTTTCAATATATTAAAAATAATGAATAAAGGAGGCTCTAATGGGAGAAGTCAAATATGACAAAATAATTAAATTACTAAGCATCCAGAAATCTCTTTCTTTCCAGATCTATGAGTTATATATATGGCAATTCAATTTCCTTAAACACTTGACAGGACCTATTTTATATGAGATTCCTTTGCTAACAGGCTTTCAGTCACATTAAGTGCTCACAAAGTGCACAGAAGCTGTATTTTACTGCAGAGCCCTAATTGAGTTGTCTGGGCTAAAGTAACTGAATGTTACAGAAATGTTTATTATACAAATCCATTTACTCTCCAACTAGAAAAGGACATTCCTGAACATTTGAGTGCGATTTATCCTAGAAAAAAGAAAGCAAAAGGTCTTTTATCACCCTCTCAGATCAGTGAATTATGCTTATGGACTTCTTTTACAACTCAAAATCTGATTTTGCTCCAAACTGCAAAAGAGCAGTCTCAGATGCCTCTCAGTTATTTTTCAATTACATTTAATACCTCTTTCTCAACAAAAACTATCCCTTAGTTAATTGCAGCATTCCATAGCTACCTCAGCAGCACTCCATGAATGGGGAAATGATATCTTTTTGTTTTCAGTAACTATCTTCTTGTCTGTTTTTGCTGTTTTCCTATAACTTCATTTAGTATTTGCTTTTCCAATTCTTTTGAGCATCTAACCATCCAATTTAAGTAAAATCTTTAGACACACAAAAGTTACACAGAAAACAAGAGGTAAAAAATCTTAAAATCTACACTTGAAACACAACTGTGGCTGAAATGTCACACATGCCCAGAATCCATATCCACGTATCCCACAGGTTTTCCTCATTGCAGCAAAGGAAGCAGATGATGGAAATCAACTTCTCTCAAACAGGAGATTAAAATCCAACTCTGTTACAGAGTAGGGATGTGTTGCAGGACCCAATTCAAGCGGTAAAAGCTGTAGCAAAGGTATTTTAGATGTAAGAACCTTAAATACAAACTTGACCTGTTTTCCTCATTTCAAAATGCTTCTGTAATTATATTTTGGTTTAAACCCAGCTTTTGCCTCACTCTGGTCCTACTTAGGCAACCCCAGGTACTTCAACTTGAAAGGACAAAAGGGCAAAGAACACTAATGAAAAGCAGAGTCTGAGAACTGTGTTCATCTGTAACAATAAGGCTCCAAAAAAAAGTAATCTAAAATACATTTTATTAGTAGGCCTCCCTCCCAGCACACCAACACTGTAATTACAGGCATGGATATTAGACCACAAGCTGGAAAGGAACTTGCACACAGGACCATAAAGTAGAGAAGACCTCTGCTCTCCTCTCAAATCCTCCTTCCCACCTCTGCTTTTCTAACTAACTAATTTTATTTTACTTCATTTACTTTTTTCAAGCATCCTCTGATGACAGTTCAGTGTCTACACCAGAACTGCACCTTCACTGACCAATTTTTCCCCCTCTGTCCATGCTTGGCAAGCATTTAATAGTAATTAAAAATTTCTCCATTCAGAGGGTGCACAGATAATCAAGAGGCAGTGACTTTGCTTGATAGTCACTGTCATGGAAACTGGAGGATGAAATTCTTTGAGTGAATTGAATTTCCTTGAAGGAAAGCTGGGTAGATGATATGTTCCAAACTATCAGCTGAGACATATTTTTGCCACATGCCACGTTGCTTAGAAAGATGGTACAAATACCAGTGGTTGGCACAATGAAAGAGATTTGCTGCAGCCATCTGAATTCCTTATGCATCTCATTTGCTCTGGAACATATCATCTTCTCAACATTCCTTGACCCTCCTTAGTGGCACAACATATTAACAGAATGAGCAATAAAACCGCAGAGAAGTGACTTCCATCGCCCAGAAATTAAGAGAGGAGCTGAATCTGATGGAATTCAAAATAATGATGAGATGTATCAGCAAGGAACAGTGTCACAGGGTCTTCATAGTATGCAGATGTATGTGAAACAGAATAACTTCATGGGCTGCATTTCAAATTCCAGCATGGAAATCGTTAACATAAATCTGACACATACTGGCACCAGCAAAAGTTTCAAAAGGGAGAAAACATGAATGCTGTCTTCCTCAAATATTAATAAATGTGACTTAACTCTGTGGATTTGAAAGCATTTGAAGCTGAAATCTACCATTAAATTCACCTTTAAACAAATGGAAAAAAACCCACTGAATACAAGAATAGCCTCTAGTAACAAAGAGAAATCCTGCACCAAAATTTCTAGTTTGTTGAACAGATTTCTCAGTTTTGTTTATTAATAATGTTAAACAGCATGACTTTACATCTGAGACAAATTTGGTAATTTTCTCTGTCACTCTTTTCAAGGCTGAACAGGAAATACCTTTTAATCTTCAGTAAAATATTGCTTGGGATTAATTTGAATCTTACTTCCAAGTGGGTTTAGCAAAAGTGATGTGAACCACTTAATACAAAAGCTCTAGGTGATCTTAAACATCACATAAGCTAAACTAAATGGTAATTATAAGTAGCACTTTTAAGAACTTCAGAACAGATCTCCCTGACATGAACAATTTAGTTCAAATACATATTTCAGGAAAAAATGTAGTGTTGGGTTGGTTTTTTTAAACACAGATTAACAGTTTATTATGAAGAAAATAGCATAATCAAGATGTATTCCATTAAATGGAATGTGGTGAGATACATCAAAACCTCTACTCAATGTTTCTTTTGCTAACTTTAATACATTCTTGCTTTAAGGTTATTGCTTTAATAAAGTGCCCTCTGCCATTTTATGTTATAGTGGCTTTAGCTTCTATACTGTGTAGTAAGTAATTCTGATTAAGATCTTCTGTCTGTTCACTTGCCATAATAAGTAATTCATCTTTTATAAATATATCTGACTTGCCATCACTAAAACTTGAGGGAGAAAGCTGAAAACTTAAACCTTAGGCAACCTTAAACCCCTTAAGGAAGGGGGGACTTCTCAGCACCTCAGTAGCAGGGCTTCTTTAATAAACTTTGTCTGAAGCTACCACTCCACCCATGACATCACCTAAACAATAAAAAACTATAATCTTCTAAGGAGATCTAAAATAATTTTCTAATGGCTTTACCTTGGTATTTTAAAATACAAGGATTTCTTACTGCTCATGCACACTAGCTACAACATTTTTACACGTTATATTACAGCAGTTATGCTATCACACCATTATATGTAAAAACAGTATTAATAATGTTTGTGATTGCTTTATTTCACAAAAAGCCATTTTTGGATGAAACCATGGGTGGATAAAATAGGAAATAGTGCAAGAAGCTGCATATGGGGAAAGAGTAGGCAGAGAGATGCTACTTCAGTCCCACCTTCCACAAAAGGGACAGTTTAGAATCACGCTGTCATTGCTGCTGCCACACACACTGGGCAAGAAGACAAAGAGAGTAGAGATACAATTCAACTCTGCTGCACTTTCTTTAACTCAGCAGGAAAGAAACACTGCCTGGCAAAAACTTCCACAACTGCTCAGCCTTTCCATTACACATTCCTACTGCTTCCTTCCCCTTCAAACAAGTGCGAGGAATACCTTTGGGTGTGGAAATGGACACTGAACCCCTGCATTGCAGGGAACAGGCTCTGCTTTCAGGCTTCCTTACCGATTTTCAGGGAAGCTCCAGCACAGAGGTCACAGCTGTGGGGCACAGCACCCTTCCCTGTCACACACACCTGTGCTGGCTCCACTCTGCTCCCATGCAGCTGTTATTCCAGCATTCTCATCACTGGAATGAAAGGAGGGAAGCAAGGCCTCAGAGGTTGTTTTTTCATATTAGGCAGATGCAGCCTTGTTTCCCTGTCCCAGTAAGCACTTAATACAAAGTTTTAGTGTGCTTATTGTTTCACAGAGACCAAACATCAAATTTCTCCTGAACGTGACATTTTCTGGTCCCCTGCAGCCTTTCACACAAGCTGGAATTTGGACACACAGGTGAAGTGGGAACTGAGAAGTTGCTCCATCTCTGCCTAGCTTGTGTCTATAAATAAATGGATCCATGCTGCCAGGCCTTTTTTTTTAAACCCCCCCAAAAATATATATATATGTATTCT
>VXAX01007537.1:72556-95130 GCA_013399835.1 Leptocoma aspasia | reverse complement strand
AAAAAAAAAAAAACCAACCTAAACACTTAGACAGATCTAAAATGAACTTTCCTGCTTTGGGCTGCTACCCTGTAGAACATTCTGGCCGTGGCTTTTATCAATTCCACAAAACAGTATTTTGACAAACAAGTTTAACATTGAAACCAACAGCTGCAATTTGGCAGCCTCGGGTTTTCTGCCTTTCATTTTAATAATGTTTCTGCCCAGCACTCACAGCTCTTGTTATTCCAGCTGCAGCAGCCATAACTCATGTCTCTGGGGCGTTATTGTGTGTATGCTTTGGAGTAAAGAGGCCTCGCAGGATGTCTAATATGATGTCCTTTGCAATCCATTATTAGAGTATGAATCACCTTGCCAGTTAATCACACCATTATGAATGCTGAAGGCATAAAAAAACCAGGAGGGATTGAAATACCTATATTTCCAGATTAAGGAAAGCTCTTTAAAAAAATGCAGGCAGACTAGTGAATATAGGTTTTTGAACGGTGCCAGATTGGCACACAAGACTGAAAAAATTTAATCAAAAGGGCTTTTTGTCTTAGTTGCTTGAAATGATACTGGAAAAGAAAGGGAAAAATACACAAACTTCCATCTTCTGCTAAAAATGGATGTGCTGAAGTGGGAATTCAGTGCACTTGGAGTAAACCCAATATAATTTTAAAAAATAATAGATAAATACATCAACCCTCTATTTACCTGCACTGTCATTTGAAGCTAGAAGAGGCTGATGCAGTTAGTCAAAGTCATCAGCAGCACTGCACAGCAACATTAATCTCTCACTTGTTTATGCATTAGCGTCCTCCTTGTTTCCCTGGCGTGTACTTTGCTGCCACCTCCAGGATACACTGGATCTTAGCCTAGAAGTTTAAAAAACCTTTTCACCAGCCAAAAGCTATTTTGCTCTGAGGTGCAGTATTTCAAATCGTAAGCATGGTTTTGGTTTCATTTAAAAAGGAAACCCTCAAAACTCTGTTTTAAGACACCATTCACAAGCACAGGTGTCAGGACAGTTTACAGGTGCTTCTTCCTTAGAAGACTTTCCTTAGAAAGAAGAAGAAGACTTTCCTTAGAAAAGTAAAATGGTGCTTTAAAATAGCAGCCTGTTTAGCATCATGCTAAATTACAGAGGAAACCCTATGAAAAAGAAATTTATGGCAAACACTCATTGCAGAATTTTTTGTGATTATTATTGCCCCTAATTCCAGGACAAGAAAAAGTAAACAAACAGTTCTTAGCTGGAAGTATTTTATAAAGTTAGGATTTTTTTTTTCTTTTTTAAAACTGTGTTAGGTCATTCAAGGCACACTCCTACACCCTCAGAAGCAGGCAATAATTGCAATTTTTAAAAGGTTCAAAATCCTCTACAATGAGAAGGTAGTAGCAGTATCTTTCTCCTCTTTTATTAATGAGAGGATCAGGTTCAAGTGGATGGAGTATCAGGCATCATTAGGAAATTCATTCTTCCAAAGCTATAATGAGGTGCCATACTGCAGAGCTGTACACAATGGACTATGGAAAATTTGTCCTAAAATTAAGACTAACATTAGACTAGAGGAAATCTTTTTAAGACACTATACAATTAGTACTATCTGCTTAATATAAGCAATGTAAAAGGATTGAGAAGTTGCTCAGGCTAATGGTATGGATTGGTTCCAGAAATAATATCTTTATTATTTTATTATTTTATCTTTTGGTATCTTCAAAAACATAAGATTTTGAAGTAATCATTTACTATCCTGAAGGAAAGCTCACCAAAGTGATTAATTGATTTCTATTTAAAAATAAGATTCAGTGAAAGCCTAGGTCATACCCTACTAGGGCTTTCATTATTGTTAAGAACCTTTCTATCACAAAAGTACAGGATGAATTCCACTGTCTAACACCTATAATTCCAGGTTTTTCTGTGCCTGATTAAAGATAGCAAGGGGAAAATGAACATATCACACACCTTGGCAGAAATGGGCTAGGCCACTCACTGGATTAGGCACCGCCACATTCTTTCTCTGCAGAGAAGATCAGCCCAGGTACTTTGCACCACAGAAGCTACAAAACAAGTTGAGTGACATTTAAGCAGGGTCTGTAATTCATTAGACTTTTTGCAGAATTTACCTTACTAGCACAAACCACGTTTTGCCTGGCTTTTGCCAAGGCAAGTGGAGATGGCAAGCTGCAAAGCAAACACAAACATCTCTCCATGCTGTAGCTCAAGGGCTTTGCCAAGCATCATTAAAAATTATGTATTTAGGGTAAGCTGTCTCCACTTTTACTTTATTCTTATATTTATTAAGATGAATATTAATTAAATTAATTAATATACTTATATTAATTAAATAAAGACTTCTGTTGCCTAAAATGATGCATGTGTTCACTGGGTTCTTCTAAAATTGCTTTGCAATAATCCTGCCAGAAAAAGTATTGAATATGATTTCCATCAATTTCCTGTACCAAAATTACAAATTTATCAGAGCCATAAAAATGCATAGAATAGGTTCTCACTGGGTTTACAACAATGCTGAGCTACACTTACCTTTTGGAAGTCAAAAGGCTCAATTACTTTTCCTCTATTTCAGACAGAATTCACTTGCTTTCCAATGTGACCAGAATTTGAAGTAGCTATTAATTTGTACACAGTAAATGTAATATTCCTTTATAGCTGAGGAGAGCAGTGTGAGAGGAAGAAAAGATAAAAAAATTCAGTGGAATATTTGCATATAACCTGATGAAATTTGACCCACAATCCAGAAAACAGTCCATTATATGTCAGTATTTCAGAATATTTTAGAACTACTACATAAACTATAACAAAATAAGAGAACTGCACTCAGAGTAAGGACTCAGCTGCCTGGAAAATCAATCCATATCAAAATACTGCTCTGGGACCTTGGACTAACATGATAATTTCCTGAAAATGCCTTTAAAAAGACTGACACTTTGAAGATACTAAAATTTAACATTTATTTATTTTACTCAAAAGGAAAACCTGTGCTAATTCACAGTATATCAGCACCTCATCAACATGGCACATTGGGAAAAGGGTCTGTCTGCTAAAAGAAATTCAAGTCATGAAGTAACAAGGATTTTTGGGATCGTTTTCCTCTTGGTTGGCTTTTTTTTGTTTGACTTTTACATGCTCTGTAAATGTTAGAATTTACACCAAAAAATACCTGTAAATCGAGAAAGGGTAGAAATTAAAACTAAAATAGTAAGTAAACTGAGACTTCCCAAGGAAAGACAATTTTCTGTTATTCACATCAACTTCTTTTCCTATATAGAACAGAAATAAAAGGCTTATATAGCCTGTTGAGTTTTAAAACAGGTTTATAGAGCACATTATTAACTCCACTTCTGTTACAATACTTTATCATTTTTGTTCACAGCAGCAAGCTGGATCACTTTTTTTTTCCCTCCCTACTGTAAACCTGCTATAGTTTCCCATGTGGACATAATCCCAATTAGACATTCATCCCAGACAGACTCCTGCTGTCAATACTCTTCACCAGCAGCCGTCAGTCTGACCTGCACATCCTGGCTGGCAGGTCAGGCATCAGCCACATGCTGTTTATTTGCCAGCTCCATTGATTCCCTGTGCTTTCACTCCTGCCTCTAGGAGGGAGATGATGCTGTCAGAGACCTCACAGCACAGATGCAATGGACTGCCCAAAACGGGCACACCATCAGATGAGTGTCCGTGGCTGGAAGAGCAAAAGGCAATTACATTCTCTAAGGATATCAAGATGCTTTTGCCATCCTGATTAAAGGGTAACAGGCTTTCTGCAATAGATGGCCCTAACACAGTTTATACACTCCATTACCATGTAGTATCATCCATGTCCTCTTTTTCAGGTAAGCCTTGTCTCGTTTGTTAAAATAGAAAAATGTAACCTTTTTTTTTGTGGTTTACACTGCTGTAGTGATGGGACTGCTAATTACACTGCTCATGTAGATAAGAGAAAGAGTTCCAGTCTCCTGTGGGGAGAATTAATCCCAGTTTCTGACACATTTAAACCTTGTCCTCATCACATGAGGTTGAGTGGAGACAGTATTGCTTCGTGCTAAAAGGAGGAGTTAATCCTTAGCCTTGCTTTATAAATAATGTTCATAAGAGTACAGCAACTCCAAAAAACCCAAGAGGGTATAATTTATAATTTCACACACTGCAGCAAAAGGTGGTCAGAGTTTCTAAATTCTCTGAACACAGGTATAAAATTCATGATGTCAAAGAAAATGGGAAAAAAAATACAGATCAAGATAAGCCACAAAGGAAAAAATTAAATTAGTGACCACTGTGGGCATAGTGCAACTCTTATTTCAGGCTAAATCTCATTGAGATGAGAGTCCCAAGACAGTCCTATTTAAACTAATTTAGCATAAAACACCGCTCAATACAATGGTGGCAGTATCTAGTCTCAAATGTCTCCTGCAATTTACTCTTAATCTGTAACGTTCCCCACCTTCTGTGCAATTTCACGGCAGAAAAAATAATAGTTACAGAGGCTACTTTAAAATAGCATTTCCAGTTACAGACAATTAGTTGTAAAGACATTGAGGTACCCTACTGCTTCTATTGAAATGTAAATATTTGTGATTTTAACAGCTTACTATTCAAAGCAAGACAAGCTACTCATTTACCATACTTCCTTTATTCAGAACACTTTGAATAATATTTGCAGTAGAACACTTTGAATAATATTTACAATCAACATTTTATTTTTTTCAAGGAAAGTAATTTTTTTTCCATTAGTTCAAAATTCATTGTCTTTCAAAGGTTCTTATCATTATTGCTACTAAATATTATGGCATCTTTTTCAAAAATTATAATAACTGCAGTAAAAGTAAAAATATTTCAATCTCAAAAGCACATTGTAAACAATAAATTGGCCAATTAATAACTGCTGTGCCTGAAATAATTGTAATAATTTCCTTGCTATAATTTTGTCTCAAGACCTTTGTCAGTAGCAGGTTCTTCCCTTTTGCCAGCCCTTACTCATGCCCACCCTACCCAGTATGAGTTAGAAAGGCCAGTACAGCAAAAGCTAAAATTTAAATGTCATTACCCACTTCTCCCAGCTCACCTCCCCCAGCAAAAGCAATGGACACAAGAGACAGCAGGAACAGGCAGCTGAGAAAAGGAATCATGCAGGAGAGTGCACTGAAGATCCCTCACTCCCTGGAATTCTGGCCCTCAGCACCCATGGAAGTCAATGCTGAATATTCCAGTAAGATCACACTCTTTGAAAAAGCAGTTTTTGTAGAATCTGTACTTTAGCTGAGAGAAAATGATGCAGTATTCTGTTATTTACAATGACAAGTGATTTACTGGTATGCTTTTTATTCCCCAGAACCTGTTTAGGTGTTACACTTCTCCACAACTGTACTGAGTTTCTAATTCTGTGCAATTCTATGTTTGAACAGTAGTGCTAGATATCCTTTTTTGTTTAGTGTTATATTAGAACAGCCCATTTTCTCCCCAATACATGCTTCCTTAGCAATATTCTTACAGCTGCTCTCCAAGTCTTGAATTTCATTTTTCACAGTGGATGTTCTACTGTCTTGTTCCCCCTTCAAGATTACACACAATCAAATGAGACTGGAATAGTTCTCTGTCAATATTTTGCAGTTTAGCATATAAAACAGGCCAAAACATTTCAGATGGCCTCTAGGATACTATCTAGCTGAATATAAGTAAACAAGTTTAGAGATTCAAGATTATTCCAACCTATTTCCCAGTCATTTTTGAAATTATCAACATTTTTTTTCAAAAGTTCTTAGCAATCATCATCCCATGGTAGGCCAGAAATTCTAATGATTTGCACAGAAATAATTGGTAATGGGGCAAATGTTTGACATCCAAGTATTGTTAATGCACTGGGCAAGTTGCACTGTCTGGAATAGTTCTGTTCTCAGAGATATTGGAAAGGGATTTTTACTGTCTTAAACACAATTAAAGAATAATCTGATGTTTAATTAAAAACAAAATCTAAATTTATTATGAAATAGAATTCAAGAACTGAACTGCTTTAATGGGAAGGGAGAAGAAGGGGAAGTAAAAGTCTTCCCCCAAAGTCCCAAGTTTCATACTCACTCCTTATGCCTCTGCCTTCTAATTCTTTTCTGTTCTTTTTCTTCTTACTTCAGGAGAAAACTACAGACTTTGGACAGCCCCTCTTTCAGCCCAGCCTGCTACGTACCAGCCATTCAAGCCAGGTTGCTCCCAGAAAAATGGGAATGCACAGTAAACAGTATTCTGGTTTCAAACTCGTTGATTATTATTTAAAGATAACATGCTAGATAACACCAAAAAGTTAAATAACCATCAAGTACAATTCCCTTTTCACTGAAAAAAGAAAAAAATCCACCCAGGTAATCTCTGGAAAGCTTCTAAATGCAAATTTTGGTATTTCAGAATATTTCAGTTCTTAAGGGCTTTTATTAAAGGAAACTGAAGTTTCATGTTATTTAAGTAAGCTTTTAAATTTGTGAAAAGATGCATCAACCTATAAAAAAAGTGAAAGTTTCAAAACTCCAGTTCACCACAAATACCAAAACATTGTGTAATTGTGAGAAGCAAGTTCTCCATGAACTAAAAATCCCATTTTGTTTTTTGTTTTGTTTGGTGATTCCATACGAACTCTGTTTCACTGCACTGCAGGAAGGAGTTGGTGTCAGAAGCCCTGGGCCTTAGCTGGCTGTGGCTGCAAGTCTCTGTTTCTCCTTATAAAACCCAAATAAAACCTGTGGAATGTTTTGACACAGCTCCTGAACCAGATTTTTCCTTGGCCCGGACAATCCACACCACTGCATCACGTGTGACTTTTGTGAAGAACAAGTTGTAAATCATAAGTACTGTGTTCATAACATCATATTCTCCATTCACTCAGCTTAATTTAAGTCTGCTAAACCTGGGTGTGGGAATATGTACATCCACAAACATATAACCTAACCTGAGAGAGTAAATACCACAGAAAAATTCTGTTTTATATTTTCTAATGCGTTCTACCTTTTAAAACTAAAGGGATATTCATAGAATGATAAATTTTTAAAAAAGCAGCAAGATCAAAATTTGTTGACGGTATGGTCATATTTAGATATGAACCAGTTTTCAGCCCAGAAATTAGCCATGGGTGCATTTGTACTCTAAAACAGTGCAGCACGTGAATTTTGGGCAATCATTCTCACAAGTTTCACAAAACCACATTGTTTCAAACTTAGTGGGAAGGTGATAAGATCTCCCTTCTGTTCTAATTTAACAGGAGGGAAAGAGATGAAATTAAGAGATGCATGATGATACCCAAAGTCTCCCTAAGGAAAAGCAAGTTATTTTGTTGCTGGGGCCACAGCAGCATGCCAAACAGCATTTGTGAACTTGGATACCCTTCTTAAAATTGCAGCAGTGCACTTAATGAGCCATACTTCAAAGGTGCATAAAATTAGGGCTGAGGTAGACTGCAGACCTAATAAATCTTTCATTAGAACTTGTTCAGGTATCACTTTTCCCAATGTCATAATGAAACTAAGACTGAGGGAAGGCCCATTGATTTCAAGGAGTCGTCCCACTGCATTCCACAGTGACCCTACTGCTTAAGAGATGCTACCAAAGGCTTAGTTAAAGCCCTGATTTTGACAACAGCCTGTTTAAGCATGGATATGGAATCATTGGTTCTCCCTCCACAGCCAGGGATACCGTATGCTCCTCAGGAACGCACAGGAATTAGCAATAAACATGCTTGCCTGGTATTTTCAAGGGTATTATGTTAGCATTTTTCACGAGCACCAAATTCAGTGAAATGGAATGGGGAATTGGCAATTATGAAATTAGCAGTGTAGTGTTGATTGTAACTGAGAGTCTGGCCTTCAAGATCCTATCTAAGAAGCAACAAAGGGTTTAACTAGAATCTAGTTTAGTATGAACGTGCAAACAAAGTTTATTAAAAATAGAATAAGCCCCAAGACCACTCAAGACTCCTTCCACCTGCTGTCCCATTGACCTTTTTCACCACTATAGGAACAATTGGTAGATGGCAGGAACCTGCCAAGGAGCTATGGAGCTGGTCTAGGAATTTAAGACATATCACCATAGCTCATGTTCTCATTTGAGAATGACCAAACATGAATCAAAGTTCCATAATTTTGAGTCATTAGAAAGACATTTCATTCCATCATCATTATTTACTGTGACTTGACAAATATGGTGAACTGCTAAGAATAATGGCATCTATTTTCTTCTAATTTTTCTGGGAATGAAGGAAGAAATGTACATCCCTACTAAAGGGCATGTGTCATATCAAGGTATATGCTACACATGAAAACTCAGAAGAAGACAAATAATTTCAAAGTGAGAGTTTTGAAAGACTTTAAAGGCTTTATTTTAGTATCTTCTATGCTACTCAGGTTCAAGTCATTTAATAAATTCAACAGCTTAAAGCTTAAACAATTTAAGTAAGGACACATAGTAGGAAAAGGCACATTAAAAGTAAAAGCCATAGTCAGATGTAACCATGTTAAAAAATAGAGAAACTGCAATGAGCCCTATGCTTAGGAGAGAGTATTGTGCAGTTAATGTAAGTAATGAACCTTTCATGTGAAATGATGTAGTGTCACAACTCATTTGCATCCCACTTAAAGTGTAATTAAGTTTCCCTGACAGCATGGCTTATGGCTGAAAGAACAGACATGGCTGCTAAATTAATCCAGAATCCCTCTAGTTAAATAGCACTCTGCAAAGAAAACTTAACACACTTTCATTTAAAGTTCCTAAACTTACATTTAAAGTGGCACTGTACAGAATTTAAGAGAACGCTTTCAAAGACTTCAAGATACCCTAAGTCACACAGCTGACTTGAAAACAGGTGTGCTGAACCCACACCAAGGTTTGGCCCCAACCACAGTGTACAAGACAGTGCAGTAATGTGTGCAGTTATGTTACCATTTTAGGGTTTTCTTGGAAGTGACCTACAACGTTACAGGAACTCCATTACCAGGACAGGGTTCTCAAATGCAGAGAAAGATCAAAAAACACAGTGAAAAGCTGCTACTAAACCAGCTACAGCAAAATAGATGACCATCAGTTGGTTCATTACCTGTAATGATACCAATGTCTGATTTTTTGATAGAGTAACATCCAGCTCGATATTAAACAGGTTTTTTGGTTCTAATTGAAGGAAGCCCAACTATTAACCACTCTTTTCAGCCACCTACAAAAATCACTCCCTAAAACCAAGTTACTAAAAACATGACAGGAGTGAGTGGCTTGTGGTCTGGAGAGTCTCAGAGGGAGCATTAAATTGCCGAGTATTATTCCTAAACTACAACAGGGAGTAGTATTATCTGGTTTATGAATCAGTTTATTCTTCACTGATTTTCATCCTAAAGGTTCTATTTAGAGCAAAGAAAGTTGGAACACTCCAGAATATATAATACTGTAAAACCCATGTGGATCTACGAAAAGTTAACTTATTACCATGAACCATAAGTATGGACTGTCAAGAATAAACACTGTCATCCTATTTTCCATTTAATTCCTACCTGCATGTTACAAACAGTGAGGAATCTGTACAGTCTCTCCATGGTTCTGAAAATCTCATTAGAGAGAATTCCATTTTGGCCACTGGAAATAATCCAGTTTTAGCAAGATCACTCCCAAGAGCCACCCTGAAACACACTGCATGAAAATCTGCAAAGTCAAAAACTGTATTAAAAGGGAACAAGTACATCATGGCTATAATTAAACTGTAGCTGTTACAAAGGTCTGAGTCCTTTCCTACAAGGGGAGAAGTTGTAGCAGCTTTTTTTTTTTTTTTGACTACTGAAAAACAAATACTGTGTTTGGCAGAATGATCTGATGTACTGGAAAATTATTTTACTCCATAGTTAAAGAAAGGGTAAGCTGGTAGCAGTTACTTTTTACATAAAAAATGTTTGAAATAGACACAAAAATCGTGGTTTTAGAGACAGTAGTAACAGAACATGAACAACCGTGTCTCTGAATCTGAGAGATTAAGCTACAGCTTTTTAATACTAATACCATCACTACTGAGAAGATTGGGAAAACTAATTTTAAATATTTTCCATTAAGGGAATGTTTCAGGAAAGCTCTTTGTGCCCAAGAAGAGAAGTTTAAAGCCCCACTTATCCCTCTGCAGTCAGAATTTATAACAATCAATGCAAAACACAAGAAGTATTCAAGTGTAGCCCCTTAGAACTTGAACATTTGCCTGACTGTGATTTTCAGCATGAGACGACACAGTTTAACAAGCTGAACCAGACATTTATTTTCATGTAGTTTTAGTCATTACTTGACAGTAGGAACTGATTTATCTACATCCACAACAGTAAGACGGTTGGGTGCAAGATCTCTCCCAGATTCCATTTTTGACTTAACATTTTCAAATACACCAAACGGTAACTAGTGATGAAAACAAGGCACAGGAAAACACTCTGCAAGTAAATGCTACGAGTTCCACTAACAATTTCCACTTAAAAATTAAATTGTCTTAGATGTGATGAAACCAGACTTCAGTCTCTGGCTTTCATATGAAGCCACTTGGAAGTCTACCACAGTACTCCAGGCCTCATATGTATCTTGCCAAATACTGCTGTGTATTGAACACACATTTCAGGGCAGCTACATTCAATTTTGCTTTAAATTCAATGAGGTTTTAAGTTAGTGCAGCAAGTAATTATAAGGAGTTTATTGGCATTAACCAAACCAGTATTATAGAATAACAATTGTATAGTAATATTGTGTAACATTACAAATGTAAATGTTATTATATTCCCACCAGTCAGGTAGCTACACATCAAAATACTAATTTTTTTAAAGCAGCATAAATATGGTTTTTTGACTGGGACTGAGTAGGAAATTGTGTTCCAATAGAGTTAACCAGAGACCTCCTAGGGTCCCGCAGGCAGCCAGAAAATTCTGAGGTACTATGGAACCACCAAGCCTGAAATGAAGGAAAAGCTCCCAGAGTAGTTTTTTCTCTAACAACATTCTGCTCGAGTTCTGAAATCAGGGCCACTGCACACTATAAATCAGCCCTGGACCTTTGAAGTCAATGGGTTCTCCCATGAAAGGAATACAGCTAAATATACATTCTCTATGAGTTGTTTGTATATACCTTCTGTATTTCCCCCAAAACATTGATTCCTTGTAATTGTATGTGAATAATCAACTTACAAAGGATGCTCTGTATTCTCATTAGATTAAGGTCCTATTGCAGATGGCATTCCATTCTCAATTTAAACTGAAACACATTCAAGTCAAAAGGAAAAAAACCTCACCTTTGCTTTAAAGCCCAATCTTGCTTCATTGACAAAAAGAAACTGTTCCTACTCACAAATCAAGTCCCTGAATCAGTTTAATCTCTTCTTTAAGTATTGGATAAAGTGGTTTTATATTCTTCCACTCACATTAAATAGTGTAGAATTCATCCTTCTTAGGTGGCAAAAGCTTCCAATGAACAAATGAAAATAGAATCACAGAATAATTTGGGTTGTGAGGGATCTTAAAGACCATCTTGTTCCAACACCTCTGTCACAGACAGGTTGCTCAAAGCCCAATCCCACACAGCCTTGAACACTTACAGGGCTAGAGCACCCAGAACTTCTCTGGGCAACCTATTCCAGTGCCTCACCACTTCTCAGTGAAGAATTTCTTCCTTCCATTTAATCTAAATCTGCCCTATCTATATGTAAACTGAGAAGTGCAGGAGTGCAGGTGTTCTGTCAAAGCACTAAGTAGTACCATCAGTTTTTCCATTTTTAATTTCCATTTGAACTTTTCAAAATGAAAACCACTGATTTTTCAATCAAACACTGATGCAAGGGTATAAATTAGTTTCTGTATTTTAAAGTTACAAAATAGTTTGTGTGTGGACATTTTGGGTCAAGACAGCCATGTCTAAACCACTACCACCCTGAAAGATAACTGCTTTTAAATGTTTAATTCACTCTTACTGTGGACAGTGCTCATAAAGGTAATGCCTTCTTCTACAGCTCTCTCAAAGTCTCATTAAAAACAAAGGACAATCATGAAGTTGTCCAACCGTGTTCTCTAACCACAGACAAATGTAAAACATTAAGATAAATCAGGAAAATTACTCTCTTCTTTAGCCTTGGTTACTGCATGGTTAGGTGTTACAATTCTTGCAACAATGTAAGTGCTACCCATTAGGCCGGAAAGTGGTGGATGACAAAGAATATTTATGTGCTTATAAAAGCATTGGGCTTCACTTTTATTCACTTCATGTGCTTGCACAGATGCAAGATGCTGCAGACATGCACAAAAGTACCTCCACATAAATCTAGGGTTAAAGGATACAAAAAAACCCTTTAGATGAGATCAAGTACTTTGTTGGAAAAGACATTCTGTTACTCTAAAAACATTAACTTAAGTGTGCAGTTAACTGAAAGTCTGAGCTACTGAAAAAACATGTTTGTATTCTGCACAATGTGCCACAGTGAGGTTGGACTTTCTGACAATTAACAGGGAAAAATCAGCTTTGTATTTCATACAGCTTGAGTGTAAACTTGACTATAAAGAGATACTCACAGAACAGTTTTCTGCTTTACTGGATAACCTGAGCCGATTTACAAGGGGTACAGAGGTATCCTGTTATTACCCAAAGGGCGTCATTTCAGTGCTTAATTTTAGCACAGGAAAAAAAATTAAATTACATTTACAAGTTTTAGAAACCAGAAGGAAATAAAGATCACAGAGGGAAAGATGGTGAAAAGAACAACAATGGTTTACATAATTAAAAAATCTACAATTACTAAAATACTAGATTGCACTTCTTACTAATTACAAGATGATACAGATGACGCCCAGCAAGTCTCAGAATTTGGCCCAAACTTGATTCAGTCTAAATGCTTGTAGACTTTAAAGCCAATCAATATGCAAATCATTATAGCAAGGTAATTCTAACAGAGTTTTCTGGGAACAACTGAGCTGATTTAACAAAGCTGGAATGGACATTTGAAATTACAATCTCATCATCTACCATCTACCTCCCGTGCCCCTTGCAAAATTTGGTGTGACTTTCCTGGTTTCAGTTTTCAAATTCAACTTGATTCCAAAGGGCTGTGCTGTACAGGGGGTGCTCGCTGCAACTTAGGGCCTGACATACCCCATCACAAGTATTAGCATTCCAGATTGGGTAACAGGTGGCATCATTTGTTTTCTCAAAATTAGAGCTCTTCCAGTGTGCAATGGCTGTTAACACCCAGCCTTTCAGATCCACACATCGCTTGAGACTCTGCCAACCTTTCACCAGGAGATATGAAAATAGCCTTCAATACCAGTGCTAATGGAGCTTAAGCAAACGTGAAAAGCTTCAGACTGCTTCAGAAAACCTGCTAAGATATCAAATGCAAGCACATAGAGTGTACTGAAAGGTGAAAATAGGCACACAAGCGAAGAAAGTTATTCTTAAAAAAAAAAAATCTCAGCGTACTCCTGTTGTCTCCATTCGTGCGAAGCTGGTGATGGATACTCAGCAAAATCAGAGTCTGACAGCAATTACAAAACTCTTCTAACAAGACCTGAGATTCTTAGGTGATTTCTAATGCAGTAGAAGGGCTCAGGGAATATGGAACACAAATCCAATGGAAACCAGGCTTCACAAAACAGCTTTTAATTAGGATGTTCTAATTAGATGCTGAAGAGACACACAATCATCCACAATTAATTCTATTCTTGATATGGCTTAGGGAACATCACAGCTAAGTCAGAAAAGATGCAGGCAGTTTAACACTTTAACTTTCAAACCTGAATCTTCAAAGAGGCAATAGGAAAACAGTCCTTACATTTTACTCATTCACTAAAATGTCTCCCACTGTGTGGCCTACTGAAAACCAAAGAACTCATCTTGCATAATACCTGCAATTTACTTTAAAAAATCCAGTCCTTATGACCATAATTAGATTCATTACATCTGCTGAAAAACTAGGCAATTAGTAGTTCTAATAAACTAGCCATTAACTTGTACTTAGAAATGACTGATTTTAATAGCAGGATATATAACAGTTTGAAGGAATCATCACATTTGTCAATTAGCACTATCAATTTTTAATTAAATGATCTTTCCACAAGTGGAGCAAAATAAAAAAACCCCAGATGTTTCATTAAGCTTATATGGAGCAGAGAATTCTTCTGACTAAAATGCAATTTTTAAGGGCTATATTGGCTAAACCAACATTTTGAGGTGTAAATGTTTATACATAAGCTAAAGACAGCAAGGAGAGAAGTTGCACAGATCTTCAGACAAAGGTCTTCTCTAGGGAGGTTTTTGTCATCTTGCTAATGAGGAAAAAATTGATTTCATCAGAAAAAAAAAACCAGACATTGTTGAAAAATACAGAGGAATTTCAGAATACATCTATGAATCACAGAGGGAGAAGATGTTAATAACCAAAGAGGTTATTTACTCAGCATATCACATTACAGTGAACACAAAGCAGTCAGTCAGTGCATGGGATATAGAATCTGTGCAATAGCCCTCTATTTAACAGATAAATTGCATATCTTATAAGCAAGGCCATCAGGATTTGAAGCACTTCAGGCATTGTAGACTCAGGAGGATGAAAGTAAAGATTTGGCACTCTGAAGCTAACACATGCAGAATGTGATTAGTCTTTCCTGTATCATTTACTAAACCTGCTAATTAATCTGGAGGGCCTCACACAAGCATCAAATACACAGACTAACTGATATGGAAAGCAGTCCATTTACTTCTCTATTATACCTAAACAGGTGCAGAAATAAAAAGGAAAAAAAAATCCACTTCTCATTAGCTCAGACATTCTTTTCCAATCCTAAATGTTAAATCTCAATAAGTCTTGACACTTCAGAGGTGCAGCATGTGGAAATGGACTCAAGTCTGAAGGATATTCCAGTATATAAAAAGAATTCCCCTCATCTGTAACGACTCACTTTGTGACTTGAAAAATTCCACTGTGAGCACAAAAAGACACGTCAAGCCAAAAGCACTGGCAAGATAAAGATGTCTCCTTTTAGGCAGCAGCCTGCACTTAAAATACAAAACCATCTTTCATGCCAAAGACTTCACTAATGACCATCTCATAAATAATATCTGAACAGATAAAATATAGTCCCCACTTCCTAGTCAAAAAACAATATTACTACAATACTCTGACAGAGGTTGATGTATGAGATCCCTTCAAGGAAGACTTGACTCTCTTTCTCTGTACACAGATTTTATCAACAACTTACAAATAAGATAGTCAGACCAATTTAAGGATATGAGGAAATGATTGACATTAGTTTGAACAGTGATTTGTGATATACAGGCTGGTAGCACTTCACCTGTTGTCTTCAGGACAGAGGTGATTGAAGGGATCCATCCAAGAATATAAAAGAGCACAGAAAGGCATTGTTGCATCACCTACTCAAGAGTTCAGAGGTGATTAAGTACTCTTGCAGCCTTATACATTTTATATTTAGTTTCTAGCCTATGACTATATGATCCTACACTCCCCTGAACGACACATACCACGTGAACTTCACTGAAAGGGTGATCAGACGGGAATCAGAACTGTCTGCCCAGTTCAAGAAACTGGAACAAGCTGTCCAGCAAAGTGGTGGAATCACCACCATCCCCAGAAGTGTTCAAAAAATGTGTGATTGTGGCACCTGGGGACATGGGTTAGTGGTGAACACGGCAGTGTTAGGTTAACAGCTGGACTCAATCTCAGAGGTCTTTTCCAACCTTAACAATTCTATGATTTATTCTGTACTCTTATTTCACCTTATAGCGAGCATAAAGGGAATGAATCTGTTACCAGCAAGACATGTGGAGATTTCCCATTCCCTCTTCATTTATGGTTCACTCTTAGCCCACAACAGCAAAGTCTGAGCCTCCCAATTTCCTGAATTCTGGCAGCTTTCTTCTTCCACTTCTTACTACCTTTGCTCAGCAAGAGATTTTTGAGAACATCAGCAAGGAGCTCTGCTTTGCCCCTAGCTATTAACACACAGTTCTAGTATAGCTTGGAAGTAATGAGAAACCACTGCAGGGAATTACAAAACAATTCCTTCAGTTGGGTTTCCAGCTACAAGAATGGCTGCAGGGTTTCCAGCCAACAATCCATCCAGCACCAGTGACCTTTTTACATAGGTAGATGCCTAAAACAGAGTAAGAAAGAGAGCCTATGCTTATCCTATCACACTCCCAAACTCAAATTATTTTATGCTGAGAGGATTTCTTAAATCTGATTTTATATACTTTAAACCTATCACTTCATCTTCCATGTACCTTTTCGAGTCAGTCTCCCACTGAGTCCACAGAACCTTCTCAAGCACACAGTGGCAGCACAGTGTTAAGGGAAATATCACCTTGCTCTGCTCCCAGCACGGCTGAAGACAGCCCCAGCCTTAGCAGCAGGTGCTCACAATCAAAGGGCATTCCCCATCACATAACCTGCCCCTGCCAGGCAGAAAGAACACTTCCCACTGAAAAAGTCAAACCCTGAAAATTCTGCCTGCCAGGGGTGGATTCCCACTCCCAGCAGATTCTGCAGAGAATTCACCTCTCAAGCTGTGCTCTTCTAAAGCTTCTGAAAAGCTGTTTCACAGAAATTACAAAAGCCTTCTGACAATACGGACCTCTCACCAAGTCTCAACATTTCATTCTAGAAGTCACAGGAATTTAAGGAGGTACAAGACCACAGTTCTGTCTTCTGACACCATGAACTACCCTTCCTCTGAAACCGCTAAATATTTTGCCAAAATTAAAAAGGTTTAAAGCAGACACTTGGCATAAGAGGTTGCAGCCTACCCTGTTAACATTTAGGAAAGAAATATGCAATTTTAAAACAAGAACCAGTTCTTTAAAGTGCCAAACACGATTAAAAATAAATGCCATGGCTTGTATAAGCTATAAAGCACTGAAAAAGTACCAGTTTCAAAATTGTTTCATTTGCTAAAGGAAGCAAAGTCAGCAGTAAGAAGTGAACCAATTACATTGCCTAGAATTAGAGATGAATAATTTTATGACAGCTACTACTGGCACCAAGATATAAATTTCATTGCCTGCAGAGACTGAGTTCAAGAGGACTAACTCATGAAATTAAAGACGAGATTAAATTGGCAACACATGTGTTCTACAGAGGGAATTTCTGTATTTTAAAAAGGTAACATCTGAAAACTCCTTTTTTTTCCCCCCACAAGAGCCTGTTCCATTTTCCAAGAAAGCCACTAGATTTGTCTGGCTGGGCTGGTTTTAAAACAACAGCGAGGACATGGTAATTTAATTTTACTTCAGTAATGTTTACTTCAGCTATTCTAACACTGTTTAGTAATTTCTGGTCTATCACATTTAAAAAAACATTTGTATTTGCAAATACACTACATAACTAGCAGAGAGTATTTACAGCCATACTTCGTGATAGTCTACAGCATAATTCCTGAAAATGAAACAGGAACATATTTTGATATGTTCATAGCCAGTGAACAGTGCCTCCTGATCCATCACTGGAAAGCCTCCCACAGACCCCCTGCAGCAAAGGCTTTTACTTGTTTAGAAACAGAATAATGAAAACAAGCAGTGCCTGGAAAACAAGCTTGGATAGAACTGAATTCTCCTGACAATACTTATTGCAACAGACAGACAAGTAGATGGAAAAAGGCATTACTGCAATACAGTTTATGATAAGTGTTATATTGATCTCACGGAGCCTGTTCATATGTTTATACACAGCTGTTTATATAACCTGTACAAATAAATCAGGCTTAAAGCACTTCCCTGTACTTCTGCTGAAGCACTGCTCAGAGACACTGCAGCAAACTAAAGCACTCACCAAAAGCAAAAAGAAAGGAACCACCAACTAAATAAATGCAGGTTAGCTACCAAATTTCAGCAGCATCATTCTAAACATACCATAATTAAATGCAATGAATTCTACTTTAGAGATTGCCCTGGTACCAGGGAAGAATACTTTTAAATTTTATGTGCAGCAAATTATGCCCTGTGCCATTCACATTTCAAAAGGATTTTTACACGGTCAGAATTCAAAACACAACAAAACATTCTGTGTTGTGCCTTTCAGAGGCACAATACAGCCTAGAAAAAAGGCACAGCAAGAAACATAGTACTTAACATCACATTCAGCAGTAACTTATCATGGTGCTGGGCAGTAAAAATATTAACTCACTTATGTGTCTAATAACTAGAACAGATAATGCAGTAGCTGTATCAGCCACAGCAGGCAAAATGTTTACAGTCCAGAATGAAATTAGAGTTTCCGACCTCTAATATCTGACCTGGCACATCAGAAAAAAATATTTAAAAGTATACAAAAACATGAGCAAAATTTTACTCCTGTTAAGAGATTTTGTATCCAAAATAAGCCCAATGTGAAGGATCATTACACGAAATACTAGATATTACCTGACAGCCTAAGTTGCTTCAGCTTTGTATTTAAGGTCCAAATCACTCCTACCAGTAGCAAACATTACCATTCAAGTTTTCTTTACATCATTTTTTATTTGCATTTTTGTATTGAAGAAAAAAAGAATTTTCTGTCCCTCTTAAGCCACAGTTTTCATATTAAAGCTTCACTGCAGGTTGTTCGAACCACTGGAGCCTCACCCTTGAAGGGGTGCATCACCTCTCAAAAACCAGGCTGTATTAAAATAAATAAATTCCTTCAGAATTCAAAACAGCCTTTTTGGAAAGTTTACCAGAGACTATCCAAAACATTTGCAAAAAAATTAAATCCAGAATACCATTTAAATCATTTGAACATCACGAAACTATTTTTATACTACAGATTTACTGACACCTGGTGGAATTTGTCTTCTGTTGATTTTGTCTCAAAAATTATTTTTGAAAATAGCCCTGCAGGAAAGCAAACATTAGAACTGTAACTACACAGCATGACAAGCGTTTCTTTCGACAAAGATGTCTCAAACCAAAATAAGCCACCATCAGCTTGAATGAAATATCCTTTTTGTAAAATCAAGGATACAGCAAGAAGCAATGGATCTGGTTAAGGATAACTAGGCTGGCAGCACCAAGGCAGAGTTTAGACAACCTTCTTCTCCCACCTAGTGGCAAGAAGCATAAAGAACAAGGTCTTTGGGAGTGCAAACACAGGATGTTTTCAAACATCAACTCTAAAGAGATTCACTGACACCATAAGGAGGATTGAGCCATGCACAATTCTGGTTCTCATGTCAAAGTTCACAAGTAATGAACATACCTTGTTTTGTCATTTTCCTCCTGTCATCAAAAAAAAAGAGTTCAGGAAAGACAGACTACAACTGGCCCCCTGTACTTACAGTTCAAACAGACACTTGTAGCTCAGAAACACACAAATAATGGCAGCATGGAGTAGCATGGATCTTGAATACAGTCTATATGAGAATTTCCATTTTCTGGAGCACCTAGCATTGCATTTTGTACTGCAAAGACAATGGTTTTACTTTACATTAGTTATTTAGAGAAAGTAATCTATTTCCCTCCAAGTTCATAATTTACATTCAAAGTCAAATCTGAAGCAATCAGTTTGAAGCAGGAATAAAAATGAGATGAATAAAAAAATTTATTTACTGTCCTTTACATACAAAGTATCATTCCTCATATGAAAACAACCTTTGTGAGAAAAGCAGTACACCCATTTTGAATCCTTGCACACACTTTTCTGACAAACTTTTTAAAATAAAGTCTAAAAATTTTGCAAAATGCCGTTTTGGTATTGATGAAAATTTTCAAAGCAGCTTTGAGACATCAATGTCTAGATGGTACTTCAATCAACATTTATTGAATTATTCAGTATTTCAGACTGACGTCATTCTTTAGAAAACTGTACATGGATAGAAGGTAGAAAAGAAGCCAAACAACTGAATGTACAATACTTACACTTTTCAACAGATGGCACTTTACAGCAAGGAACCTATATTGTCCAATTGAAACACAGCAAAAGCAACTGGATGGCTGAGTGCACTGACATGCCACAGAAAAAGCCTAGTATCTTCAAATTTGAAAGCACAGTTCTATAAAACTGGAAGTACAAAGAGGGAATCTAAAGCTAAACAAAAACTGTGAACTAACACTCTATCTCAGATATTAACCAGCCAAGATGTTCTTCACAAAGGTGGGGTACTCCCACCTTCTTTGCTTCTCAGGCAGAACTTACAGCTAGAGTTAAGCTGAAAGATAGCAAAGGAAATAGGACCACCAGAATGTGTTTGTTGCTGCATACTGCAAGGATCTGGTTAATGGGCAAGCTTCACATTTTCTAAGCTACTAATTATATCAGATTAAATCAGCAGCCACAAGCAAGCAGCAACTGCTATGCTAGACAAAAAAAGGAACACGTAATCTGTATATCTTGTGAGAGTTTACAGGTTAGATGTTGCCACCTAAGAATATTCACTATTGTTAAAATGACTCGTGCCCCACCTAGAGTATCTCCAGCCCTCAGTGGCATGCAAAAAAAAAATTCTCAGACATCTGAGATGAATTCTTAAAGTGATGTGACAAGGCTTAGAAGAAAACCCGCTTTTGCACGCACACAACTATACCAAAAGATTTTACTCAGCATGATTTGTCCCAGAAACTTCATCTGGAATACATAAAACCTTCTGTAAATCTATCCTCTGCACCTGAACACCATTAGAACTCCACAGAGAGGTCTGCAAGACAGAGTAAGATCCCCCTTCAGCATTAAGCAAGGGAGAACTTCAGGCTCAAGAACATACAGGAAAGGGCAGTGTTATACCTCTTGTAATGAGCCTCCAAAATCCATGATAGCTACATTCTTCCTCCTGATTGTAAGCAAAAAGTCTAGGCACATAAGGAATCTCATTCAGCAGTCAACAAACAAACAAGCAGCAGTGAAAATACAGCAGAAATGCAGCAACTATCGGAAACCAAAAGATTTCAATCCAGGTATTGGCCTTGTCAGACTTCAGAGCTCTCAGGAAAACACAGCTGCAATTTTAGCACATTTCCTCCTTCACTGGTAGCAGCAGATTCATCTCTTGCACAGATGAAAAACTTCATACCCAGATGGACTGAAACACAAGCCATTCATACACTTAGAATCAACAGATTCATGTGGTTTGGAGTTGATTTTCAGACTGATCCACGATTTCAGTGTCAAGGAAAGCCTTGCTAATCTGGTATCTACAACCTCTGCCTCAGAATGGGGAAGTTGTTTCCATACAGCTTCAGCCAACTTTAACTAATTATAAAAATTTATGCCTCAGTCCATTCACTTAGTGAGAGATTTCCATATGTCTGATTCAGGCTGCTTCCAGTCTTCTCCTGTTAGTTCTTTCAGGTTCAAGTGTTTGAAAAATTCCAAACGATGACTACAAACAAAAGAGAAATAAACAAAGTCCTAACTTTTATAGTAATCCATAAGAGCAAAGACAAACAGAGTAATGAAAGCAGCAAGAAACAGTCTCTTCACATAATGTCATCTGCTACCTATGTCTGAAAAAGACAAGGTTTTTTTTGAAAAGGGTACTATAGAAATAATTCCTTCTTGAAAAGTATTACAGCTATTCTCCAGTTTAATACAGAGAAATAAAAATGTCCATTTGTCAAAGAACATTGATGTGTTTTATTAGCAATAGCTCAGATATTTTTTTTAAATATATAGTTCCATAAGCTAAATTTTTCTTAAATAAAGGCAATAAAGGGTAATTTATCTAAAATTTACCTACCTCACCATCACTGTATGTTGTGTGACAAGTTTTATAAGAGTTATAGTGTGTCCTCTAGAGCTGGTTCACGTATACAAAATGCCCAGGAGTAACAGGTTTTATCAGATCATCTCAGCCTCACAGCCACAGAAAATAAACAGGACCAAAGCACAATTTAAAAATCCAAATTCTCTGTTTTTTCTATGGATACTGGGTATCCTTTAATTGTATTTTTTAGTTTAGTCTGCCTTTTCAATTTTTCCATAGCATGGAACCATCTGTAGAGGTGAAAGCTTTTAGAACAGTAGGGGAGGAGCAGAAGAGATTTACTGGAAACGTATCTGGTGAAATTATCACTAAATGACACTTCAGGAGGAGCTGAAGTCAAGAAGGAAAAGTAGAACAACCCACCCATGATTTAGATGAGGAAGGTGATAAATGCAGATACCAATGGTACTGAATGTATGATTTTCTATGCACCTGACATGGAAACCAAGCACTAATTACAGTGCCACAGTGCTTTATACAAAGTACAGCACCAGTGGACCCAGAGCTGGGTACTATAATAAAAACACTAGGGGCACTCAATCCAAAACTATTTTTTTTTAACTATTCCAACAACAGTGCAACCACTTTACAGAAGAGCTCATTTTATGCTTACAAATCTGGTTCCTGTCCTTCCTGCAGTTCGTGTGGAGGCACAGGATAAAGTGCTTCATATTTTCTCTCTTCTCCCGAGCCATGAATTGCAAACGCATTGAATTTGTCAGTGCATGGTGGAAAATAACTCCAAGGAAGAAGAGCTTTACCCTCCCATTTGGTTTTCATTCTGGTCACCTCAAACTCCAAAGGAAGTTCTTCCTGTTAAAGGAGGGAAGAAAAACAAAAAAAAAAAAAAAAA
>VXAX01007537.1:0-72013 GCA_013399835.1 Leptocoma aspasia | reverse complement strand
AAAAAATACCAGCACTACTATGAGCATTTTCCCCATTCCATTTGGGTACAATTTTGAACTCCATTTCATGAGGTGTAATTTCTGTGTTCCACACCTTCCTATTCTTCAGAGGAACTTTGGAAATACAATTAAAACACTTCTTAAAGCAAAAGTAGACTCTGTCTTTAGGATTTCACTTCTCCTTCTGCAAGGGCATTTAAAAACACATATATATATTTTGTATATATATAAAATATATATATGCCACAAAATTATTTTTATATTCAAATATGTCAAGCCTCTGATAGTTCACAAGTTGTATCAAGTTGTATCTGATAGTTTACAAGTTGTAACCCAAAAACCCAGTTTGAATGCATATACTATTGACAGGATCAGGAAGTCAACTTCAAAATTATTGAAATCAACCCAGATCACTGAACTCTGGTTTTGANCCATTTGGTTTTCATTCTGGTCACCTCAAACTCCAAAGGAAGTTCTTCCTGTTAAAGGAGGGAAGAAAAACAAAAAAAAAAAAAAAAAAAGAGGTATTGTCCATCTTCTGATCAGAAAGTAGATAAATAAAAATCATTATGAATGTACTTGACCACTTACTTTCCATGCTCTTCTTCTGCCAGAAAGCAGCAGCAGTAAGTACTGCCCATGGCTGTCAAAGAATCAGAGCACAGTTTTCCTAAAGTTATGTCAAGTTATCAGTGCATTATACCACCACAAATATGTACACTCCCCACAGTGACACAATTTCTGTGTCTGGTCTCCCTCATAGATGTATCTCACAAGCATTAGACCTGCCAGCGTAAATTAACTTTTGGGACTTTTTCAGTGCTGTACTTACGGACAAAGCTCAACTTCTAAATACTGCTCAGTTCTGTCACTCAGAAAGAATGCTTCTACAACTGAAAAAAACAGACCAAACAAACAAACAAACCAAACCCCCAAGCTGTCAGTATTTTATATTAGCTATTTTGTAATATCCTGAGATCTTCTTCTCCCATTAATACAACTCAATTTTCATAGGTTTTGGCCTGTGCCATGCCAGAGCCTGACTCGCTACTGACATGTACACACCAACTATAAACCAAATATTCAAAATGTTGTGCCACAGTTCCAGCTTCAGGAGCTCTCATTTTTAATTGCTATGATCACAAAGAGCTTTAGAAAGTACTGTACTGACTTTATTAGCTTTACTAATTCCAATTTTGAAAACACTTACCTTGATGCAGCAGGAAAATAAGGGAAAGAGGATCATACATTCAGAGCAGGGCACACACCCCATACCCAAAACTCTTAAATCTCAGAACCAGTAAAAAAGCATTTAGCTCTTAAATGGTTTTTCCCTGTAGACAGATATTTTGGACACGGGATTTCTGTTCCAGGTGTACTTGGAAGCCACATACTACATTTGAATGACCTTTCAGGAACACATAGTAGAACTACAATGGTATTTCTCATGTAAAATTACAATGGTGCTTCTCACAGCAATGACATTATTAGAAAACTTCAGTTAGAATTATGATATAACTGATATCTTTATTTATTTTCACTTAAGCATATTTATTATAACAACATCAAAGAGGTGCTAATACCATTTTAGTAGAGCTTGACTCAGAATAGCTCAATAATCAGGATGTAAAGAACTGCTGGAAATATTCAATTATTGCATTACTCAAAGCAATGGGTAAAAGTGACAGTACAGACAGGAAAGGAAAAAATACCAGCACTACTATGAGCATTTTCCCCATTCCATTTGGGTACAATTTTGAACTCCATTTCATGAGGTGTAATTTCTGTGTTCCACACCTTCCTATTCTTCAGAGGAACTTTGGAAATACAATTAAAACACTTCTTAAAGCAAAAGTAGACTCTGTCTTTAGGATTTCACTTCTCCTTCTGCAAGGGCATTTAAAAACACATATATATATTTTGTATATATATAAAATATATATATGCCACAAAATTATTTTTATATTCAAATATGTCAAGCCTCTGATAGTTCACAAGTTGTATCAAGTTGTATCTGATAGTTTACAAGTTGTAACCCAAAAACCCAGTTTGAATGCATATACTATTGACAGGATCAGGAAGTCAACTTCAAAATTATTGAAATCAACCCAGATCACTGAACTCTGGTTTTGAGGTTTGTTTGTTTGGGTTTTTTTGGTTGTTTTTTTTTTTTTTTAAACAACCATCACAAATTTAAAAGTCTCTTAAAAAAAGACCAGAGGAACATCAGTGTCTACAGGAATCAGATACATTTGCAGGAGAAGAGTTACACTTACCCTCATAGTCCCACAGTCCACCAAAAGGTTTCCCTGGCTCTCCGGGTGGTGCTGGTGGGCCATTAAAGAATGGAGCATGAACTTCCATCAGCAGTCCTGCATGATCCGGCCTCAGCCCGATTGTAACCGGCTCATGGCTCACAGGCAAACCATCCCACGTGTGTTTAATTCTAAACTCCATCTTCAGATACGACACAAATGAGAAGGGAAAGTCCTGTCAAAGAAAAGCTCAGATTCCAGCTCCGTGCGAATTGCCGTTTGGTTGCCCAGAAAAAAAAAAAAAAACAAACCACGCACTTTGGTATAAGGTCAATTACCAAATCATGTTTTTAGACATCAGAACTGAAACAAATTAGCTTTGTAAAAAAACTAAAACAGTTACATAAATGCTGTTTCTCACAGTCTTTATACCCGCAGGGTTACAAATTACTCTGAAGCCTTGTTAAGCTTAAGGCTTTTCCAACATACGTCTAAATAAAAACCTTCCAAAACCAAAGAAATAGTTATCAAGAGAACAGATAAACAAAACAGTGTCCACTACATTAATTTAGAGGATTTGGTGACATCAGAAAAACAGACCGAGGGGAAAACTTTTAATGTTTGAGACACAAGAAAATGAAGCAACTAGCAAAAGCTTTCATTTGCACTCATTGCAAATCAGCCTTTCCGTAAAACACCTCCAGGGACTGTGACCCCACCAACGCCCAGGCAGCTCGTTCCAAAGTCGAATCACCCTTTCTATAAAGAAATTATTCCTAAACCCCGACCTGACCCTCCCCATATACGGCCTCAGGCTGCGTCCTCTCCTCCCGTCGCCGCTTCCCTGGGAGCAGCGGCCGGTCCGCGCCTGCCTTCAGCCTCCGACGGGCAGCAGCTCCCGGAGGGCTCCGCTCCCGCCTCCCCGCTCTGCTGCGCCGGCCACAAACTGATTCTTTTTTCCTAAAGGGAAGTTTGAACGCCTCAGCGCCTATCCTTACCCCACAAACCCCCGCCCATCCCGAGGAAAGTTTAACGAGCCATTTCTTACGCCCCCGCCTCCGCTCCTCCGGCACGCGTCTCGCTTCCCTTCCCTCCCCTCCGGCGGCCGGACGAGCGGCTTTTCCCCCGGGGCTTCGTGCAGTTTGCCTGGGGAAAGCTGGGAACAAGGCACGGCCGGGTGAGTGTTGGTAGTGAGGGTTTATGTTCGGTAGCAGTGAAGGTTTGTATGCCGTAGCTTTCGCAGTGTTCGCTACAGTGGGTACACGTCCCATGGTACCCACAGCTACAGCGTGGGTAGTACTTTTAGTTAGCTAAACACCAGTAATTAGAAGCTGCTAATGAGGGTGATGGCCAAAAACACATGCGTTTCTGTATGAATGCCTCTTTAGTTATGAAACCACGGCGTTTCGTACGCTTTAGTTACACTTGAAAGCTCTCATGCCCTTTATTCGTGAAATTTGCTTTACGGTCTAAAATCGGTATTTTTAATTACGTGTTACTTGATGGGTTTAGTATAACTTAATATGACTTAATCAGAGTACATCTCAGCTACTCACCAACAAAACAACTGGCCGAACAGATTTGCTTCTGCTGAGTCTGTGTTCCTGTCAGTGGGAGATGGGGCAGGTGCGCTGTCCCCGGGGCTGTCCCTGTCCTGTCCCTGCCGCAGGAAAACCTGGCAGCGCAGCAGCAGGACCCGGGCACGGTGCATGCCGTGTTTGCAGCTGCACATCACTCAAACCTCAGAATTCCACTGGGTACCAACCTTCGTGTGATTGGCTTTGGGTGGCCAGAGGTGAAAGACCAACTTTTGACTCCAAGGATTTCAGTAGCAGAAAAGCTTCTGTCTGAGATAACACAGTCATTCTGGTTCAAAAATCTGTATCTTTCCTGCACTTTGCAAGTGTATTTGTTACGCTATGATGTGAACAAATTTATGTTTTTTCAAATATTGGAATGTTGCCTTTTCATATGTATTTCTTTTGGCTGTAGCTTATTTTATAAGTCTTAAAGAGTCTAAGTAGAACTCAGACTAAATTTTCTATGAAATGGTGAATTGCCTTTCCTATCAAAGAGTTTAATCCTTTTTTTTAAAAAATGCTTATATATTTTCACAGGTGCTAAAAGACAGATTTGAAGTTGGCTCCTATGCCAGCTGAGCCCTAAATAGTTTTAGGCCTACTCTGAGCCTGACACATGGATTAATGTTTCTCTTGCTTCACAAATGTGAAATGAAAGTTCTAAAACACTGAATATGTGTAATACATCTGAAAAGGGTTTCTCTAGGCAGTATTGTATTTAATGTTGTTGAGTAAGTGTTTGTTGTGTTAAATATGTAGCTGTAAAGAAGGTTGAGTTTTACCTGAATTCTTTTTGAAGCATTAGTAGCCAGACCTACAAATAATAATCCTCCATTCCATTATATACTTTTGTGATACATGCTGAACTTTTTTCAGAATGTATTTAAAGCTTTACTGTTAAAAGTGAGCTTCTATAAGTGATGATTAAAATCTGTCCCTTTTTGCACCTATGGCATCTCACTTTTACATACTTTGGCTTGTAAGGGCAGCAACTTTCCTTTTCATGTTTCCTGGCATTCCTTTGCTGTTACCTCCTTTCTATCCTGTCTTTTTCCTATATCCTCCTTTAGAAGTTTAGAACTAGTAAAAGAACCATGGGATGTGTATCAAGAAAAATAGGCAAGAAGTTGTTTAAATCAGAATATAGCCATTGAATTCCCAACTTCTTTTTTCTTCTTGGTTACTCATTCCAGTTACAAAAGTGTTACTCAGATTCTTACCAAACAGAAAAAAAATAATTCTTAAAGAAAACGGAATATGACAGGAATGGAATTCATTATTATTATTATTATTATTATTACAGTTCCTGTAGGTTTTTTCAAGTCCTGGGTTTTTTTAAACAATTATGCTAAATAGAAGACTTTTAGAAGCTTTTTTTTTTTCTTTTGCCCTTGAGGCATTATATTGTTAAGCATATTTCTGACTGCCAGTCCCGTGTATGCAGGTAGAGGCCTGTGTTATAGCCATGATTCTCAAACGTGGTGTTTTTCAGATCAGAGGCTAAAAATGGCACTTGGACACTGTGAAACCAATGAGGTTCTGAGAATTACTGCTGAGCAGGTATGTGAACTCAGGGATGGAAGTAGTAAGAATTTTTTTGGTTATGTTTTGTGATAAACAACTTTCCAAACATGGAGCACAGCTCATTTCAGTGCTGTCTGGCCCTGTTTTGGGTCCATCATACAATGCAGTAACAGCACAAAAAAACTGTCCTAACAGAATTATGGTATTTTTGGTGCATTTCTGAAAGTTTTATCCCTGAAACAGCACTTGATTTGTAATTCAGTACACTTTTGCATTTTTATAGACTTCCCTTTCTCTTCCCTAAGAGGTTGGTCTACGTTGAGACCAATGTTTTTGTGCTGAGTGTCATAAGCCTGTCTGAAAGCTTGTGCAGAAGCTAGGGCTTCAGCACTTTCCTGATGCTGAGATGCATGGAAATTAACCAAGCACTTACACAAACCCATGATTGTTCTTTTAAGATTGAGTTGCTTTTCCCTCAGATGTAATTATGCTTTAGATCAGAGCATGTCCCGGGGAAAAAAAAAATTCCCATTGGGCCAGCACTCGAGGGTTTTTAAACATAAACCTGAAAGTGATTCTGTGGCATATTGTGTGCAGATTACAGTACAGACAGTTTTGGGTTTCATATAAAAGTTTAAAACTACATACATTTATGTGCAATTACTAATGAGTAAATTATTATTCCATTACAGGAACATGCCCTGGGTGGTGATGGCACATCAGGATCCAGGATGATGGAACAAAGGTATCTGATTCCAAGTGATAACTGGGAATACTGCAGTGTATTTGAAGGAAATTGTCATGTGCTCATAAGGGTGTAAATATCCAGGTGAACTGGGTCTTGTGTACACATGTCTGTAGAGGTGTTACTGTAGAAGTTGTTTTTAGGTAGTATTGTGTTTATTTGGTAAATAAAATTACTGACTTTGCTTCCACAAGCTGTAAAATAAAGGATGGGAGATGAATGAAGGAATTCTCTAGTCTAAGTTTTGGGAGAATAAATAAAAGTTCTCGTGAGAATGTACTGATCTAGGTAATACAGGTAACTGCTGTCTGTTGAGATTGGGGATGTTTTTAAAAATGTTTTTTTGACATTCTTCAACTAACAGTTGTCTGTCACTAAATGGTTTCGTGATCACTGTAATTTCCTCTTACAAAAACAACCTAGCCTTTCTTGTTAGCTTTTAATATAGAATTTTCAGAGAATCTCTATCAGTTATAAAAATATTAGGAGGGGAAAAGCATAGAAGTAGAACAACAGTGTTCTGCATTGTCTTTAAGGCCACTTTACTATTGAATGTGAAAGCAGCAATGAAGTCTAGTCTTTTAATATTTGGAATTCCATGTGAATCGATGAACTATTAATATTGTTTTAATGGTCATTTATTATGTCCCATTATATGTTCTATTTCTGTTATGTAGGACCCTTGCTGTTAATGATCATTATTTAAAAGTAGTGATTAAAGTTGTTCATTTGATTGTGGGGAATGTCGAGCTTGGAACTAAGCTCGACATTCCCTAAAAGTGACATTTCCTAAAAGTGACTGTTCTGTTCTGGCCTCTAGATTAAGAATTCTTTAAAACTAGTTAATTATCAGAGCATTTCAGCATTCACAAAACTCATTCTGATTGTGTTTTTCAACTTCTTAGCTTGTCAGCTCTAATCACAGAGTATGGTAAACGCGTGGAGGAAATGAAAGAACAGCTGCAGCTTTATCAGGTACGGGCATTCCTAACATTTCAGACTGGGTCTTCTTTTAGTGGTGTGAGTACGTTTATGTCAAGCTTCACAAAGCTGCTGGACTGCAGGCTGCCTCAAGGGGATGAATGGAGAGCTTTTTGTGGAAAGGTTGGGAGATTGTCCACATTGCAACAGTGTAATCCCGGGGGTTGAGGTGGAAGGGAACCATCTTCCTTCCACAGGGAATGAAACTTTTTAATGCTTCATGGCAGGACTGAAAATGAAGTGATATTAAAACTTGTGGCATAGAAAGCAATTTGTGTTTGTGGTCTTCTTGCAGAAGTTACATACAGGTTTTGGTTTTAATGCACTTAATTTGGTTTGATCTGTCCATCATAAAGATTTTGCAAATAATCTTCAAGCTTGAACAATTTCAGAAGGCAACAGAAGCAAGCACTACAGCTTCCCTGCACTAGAAAACAAAACAGGCAGTTTGATTGATATAACTGGAGTTTCTCCTCTGTTAGTGCCTAAACTTTCATCAAATGCTTGCAGCATAAAAGATGAGGTATCCACTCTACCCCTAAAAACTTGAGTTAATTAAAATCAATCTGTAAGAGCCATAAGAATTTCAGCAGGTTAAGTCTTATGTCTGTAATAACTTCCAAATGCTGAGGTGTAACAGGACTTGGCAGACATTAAATTCAAGTGGCATCCTGTGACTTGCCTTAAAAAAGCAATTGACTTTCATTTCCTGTATTATGCTGAATTAAATTGTTCATCTTTTACAGTGTCAGTCAGAAATACAGGATGACAGTGTTACCATAGTTTGTGTACCTAAATGAGTGCTTAATCTTCAATGTCTTTGTGTCAGGCACAAATGCGTGAGATGGGACTGAAATTAGAAGAAGTCACCAAGGAAAATGAAAGGTAAATAATTGCACTGCCATGTTGCTACTACTGTTTCTCATGATTTAGAAATATTAAAAAGCTTTTCTTTATAGAACTTTGAAATCTTCTACTAAGTAAATTCAGGATCCTAATTGCTAGAATCTTGAAGTGCTTAATACAGATTACAGCACCAGGTATTGGAGATTTTACCATGTCACTAAAAGAACTAGATGTGAAACTTTCAAACTGTCCATTTTGTTTATAGAACATAACTTAATAGATTTAAATTTGACTTGGAAGGAAGTAGTATGTATGGGTGGAAGGTACAGTATATTTCAGTTGTTCAAAAAATCCCTTTTAAACAAATACCTTGCTGAACTTAGTTCTTTGAATTTCAGGCTACACACAGAGTTGAAAGAGCCTCTTGAGAAGCAACTGGAAGCTCTTCCTTTTGTGCATCTGGAAACTGATATTCCTGCAGATGAAGGCAGAGTGAGAAACCTTCAAGAAGAGCTACGGCTGGCAAAGCAAGTGTGTGAGATTAAACATTTATATTGTTCTATTTCTTTTGTTGTGCCTTGGCAGATTAGGGGAGGCTGCTTTATTTCTTGATTCAGAAATAATTTGGTTGGAGTTCCTTGAGGCTGTTTTGAGCCCCTCTTGAACTTAAAGACTTGAAGAAACTTCTTTCCTAAATTCATAAAATAGTTTAATATTAATTTGTCAGTAATTTTACCTAGTTGACTTGATCTGTATGTCAAATTCATGATCAGCAACTCCATGAAATACTTTGTTCAATTCAAGCTTTTTGTAGTAGCTTGTCATTTTAATCAAAACTATTGTAATGTGATTTGAGGAGGGAACTGTGGAATATAGAAAATAGTATCTAAATCTGAAAATACAAGCGAATTTTGTTCCGTTTATTGCAATATATCAATTTTTGTGTATGATTAAGTTGAATTTGACAGCTGAGTTTTGGTATTTGAATAGTATCTATGTTTATACTGTAGGCCTGCCTTAAAGACCTGTAAAAGTTTGAGCTCTTCAAAAAAAAAAAGGCAAAAAACTGGAAGTGGAATTTGAACTTCCTAGCATCAGTTTTTCTGCACATGAATTTAAATTTAAAAAACAATACGTGCAGAGAAGAGTATAGGTAATGGCATTTCTTTAAAATAGAAGTTAAGACCTCTCTTTTTAGGCAATGACAGATGAAGACAAATGTGCTGTAATAGAATATTGTTCTGTAAATTAGGAAAAAGACCAAGCAGTTGAGCGCTGGCAGACGTTGTCACAGGAGCACGATCGACTTCAGCAGCAGTACCAGGAGCGCCTGACTAAAACACACATTCTCATGACTGAAAGGAAAAAGCAGAATGTAATTTTCATTTATTTTTGTTCTTTTTTTTTTCATATGCATATACATATGTATGTACACAAAATATGCATGTGCATATAAATAATCCTGTGTTTGAATTGCACAGTTGGAAATCTTCAGGACAGTAAAACATCTGAAAAAGTTGTTTAGGAATTCTGAATTCTGAGGTGAAAGTCTTTCTTTATCTGTTCTCCTGTGTTTGAATAGCTGGAAAAGTAGTCACCATTTCCTGCTGTTATTCAGTAAAGAAGTAAACAGGTGAAAAATCAAGTTCACTAGTGTTTGTCTAAGGCCAGCTTGCGTTTAGCAGCCTGTTTCTCTTCTGCTGAGTCTGGGGAAGGCCTTTCAGGAAATTCTTAGAAAAGCTGTTCTGCTTTGATGAACTATGTAAAGATGCTCAGTGTGTGAAGAACTAACAGAAACTTGATGCATTTATGTACTTTGCTACATGTATTTCTAGGAGAGAACCTACAAATTCTTTTAATATTTCCTCTCTGTTTTCAAACACACTTGACTTACGGGCACAGCTACAGCTCACCTCAGAAATACTTTTTTATTGATTTTTGGTTTTTTGTGATATTAGGTTCACCTTGGTGATGTGATCTTTTCTGAGAAACAGGATAAGTGTCTGCAGCTGTTGTACTTTGTCAAGTTTTGTAATTATTTCAAGGAATAGTTAAGAGGACTCTTATCTTTGTGTAGTTCCAACTTTCTGCTCCTGTTTCTTCTATTGGATTATTTCTTGAGTGGTATTGTCAGTTACTAATAACATACTGACACACTATAGATAGTCACTGGTAGCTCTTGGAGGGTTTAGGACTTCCAGATTCCATTTTCCATTAGTAACTAAATTTTTGGTGCATTTTAATGCCACCGTGACAAGAACAAGGCTAAACAGCCTTTTATTCTTAGATGCTACTGGTCTTCCAGAGAAAACAGCTCTCTGGTTAAATAAACTTTTATTATAGGCTTAGCTTTCAATGAAGGAGCAGCAAACAGCTGTCAGAGGTAAATAGAAATAGGTAAGATCAAGTAGAATTAGAATTGACAGAGGGTAAGGAGGAGAGGGGATATCATAAGGACTGGATGTAGTAGGTAAGGGAGTGGCAAGAATAGGTTTCTAGCATATCCTTGGCCTTGAGACTTAGCACAATTAGAAGATACTTCAGCTCATGGACTTCAGTCCTCTCTCTGCTCTGAAGGCACCTGGCATGCTGCAGATGGTTTTTTTTAGGGACACAAGACATCCTGTATGGCAAAGAACAAATTAAAATGTCCATAACAGGCATTTTTTAATTAATGGGTGCATGTCTGTTACTTTGCTTTGCAAAAATGCTTGTAGTAGCATCACAGTCTGTGTGACTGTTTAAAAGAACTGTTCATGTGTACTTTCATGTTTTGGTAGTAAGTGGATGCAAGTTTTGGAAGGAGGCAGTTTGTGATCCAGGGAAAATTAGATACATTGTTCAGTAGTAGATCTAATTTTATGGGGTATGAGGTCAACAGCTAAAAACAATCTAGCTGAAATCTATGAAGACACACTGAATTTCCTGCTACATGTGTAGTTTTTTTTAAAATGTTTTCAGTTGACTATGAAGCTTTCTAATTATTCACTCTTTCTGACTATAATGATTATAAGAAACTCTGAATTCTCTTCTTAGGATCAACTGACTAGCTTTCAGCAGCTGACTCGCCAACTGCAGGTGGTGAGTAAAACCTTCTGAGCAGTGAACTAGTAATTTTTTTTTTCCTACTAGACCCTCAAAATACAAAACCAAAGCAAAAAGGCCTTCACACATACATGGTGTCACTCAAATTTGCAAACTTCTCCAGCAACCAGGAAGCCGTGATGGCTTTATTCCTGAACTCCAAACACCAGGTTAAGGTGGTTGAGAGGTCAGCTTTTAATTTCATGTGAGCTTTTTCTTTTAGACTTCAGTGGTAAGCTTACACTCAGACTTACAGTATGTGGCTAGTGTACTTCACACGTTCAGAAACGTCTTCACAAAGGAAACATTTTTTTAAATTATGGCCTCTTGCATATGCTAGCTCTGGCACATTTTTATCCATTCCTGTTTTGGTACTACTGTCTTCAGTGTCTTTGTCACCTTTATGCACATTTTTCTGAGCTTTAATAACCTTCCAGTGCTTATCCGCATCCTTAGACTGTGAGACTTCTTAGTTAATAAGCTTTAGCTTAGGCCTTCCAAAATTGACAAGCAGTTTTAGTAGAAACTGACAAGTAGCTTTTTGTTGAAAAATTGAGGTGAAAGAGGTTTTTGACTGAGCAGCTTGTTTTTGATTCCTGTATGATTTTTTTTGAGCGTTTGTTTTGAATACTGGCAGTGCAAAAAGACTCCTAACCTACTCTTAACAGTCTACTCTTGTTTTTATCACTGAAATCTTTTTTCCTCACATCAGAGAAAAAAATTAAGACAATATTTAAGATAAAGATAATCCGTTTGTTTGCATTATCCAAAAAACATTTGGCACCATCTGTTACCAAAGGCATAAAGATGTCATGGGATAAAGCACCAAGCCCTTTTTTGAACTAACAAACAGAAAAATAGGAAGTGAGGAGACATGTTAATTAGTCACATTTTTTATTGTGGTAAAACAGCTGTGTTTCCTAGATGTGCTCAGGTTGGAATTGTTCAGCATATTTATGCATGCTCTGGAAATGAGATTCAGTATTGAGGCAAGTGTTCACTGCTGATGTTAAAATACTCGGGGTAGTAAAAACTGAAGTAAACTGCAGAAATTTGCAGAAAAATCTCATTGATTACCTGAGTTCATTTCATCTGACATTTTGTTGTTATTAATGAAACCAAAATAATAAATCTGGGCAAGATGGGGTTTTTACTTTGAGTACTCCATGGTGGTCTTGAAATGAACTATTAGCACTCAGAATAGATATTTTAGAAGTAGGAAGTGTCTGAAAACAATTCTTAGCAGCAGTCAAAAAAGGAAGAAGAATATTAGCAATTAATAGGAGAGAAGGGAGAAAAGGAGAATATTGTGCATTCTGAATGCTGCCTGCAATTGTCATCTTTACTGTCTCAGTGTAAAGCATGTGTAACGTATATAACATTTTCAATACTATAATGAACATGTTGCAAATACCTCTTTATTTCGCAGACCAATCAGCAATTTCTGAAAACTGTGACAGAACAAGATGTGGAACTAGAGCAGCTACAAAAACAACTGAGGTATAAACCAGGCAGATTAAAAAAATAATTAATATCTTTTCTATAGCTTTTCCTAACCTGCTGCTGTGTCATGGGCCTTGTTTGTACTGCAAGCAAGCTAATTTCATCCTCATAGTTACAGTGGTTTCAGTAACTGTCTCTGAAGTTTGTTAGACATCATTAGAGTTATGGTAACATATTTCCAGTTAGTGTTGTTTGGTTCAGCTTTTCCCTGAAGTAGTCAAACGTTTGACCTTTGATTTAAAAGAAAAGAAATTGTCGGTATCACATCACAATTGATTCAGAATCCAGTTTGCTCAAAAGCCAGTTACATGGTTACTCATTACAGTTCTGAAATTTGAACATTGAAACAAGCTTCCAAGTTTTATTTTTTTAATAAAATTTGCTTTCACCTCTTATCAATAAAGAGCTCTAAACCATAAGTTCTGTGGAAGTTAAAGGTAAAAGAAGTGTTAATTACATTCCTGAGGTATATCAAGGAAAAGGAGAAATAATATCTGAGACACAATTTCATGATTATTTGTGTTTATTATTGTGCAATAGCTGAAGTCTATTCAATGCCAGTTTACTCTGTCTGTTCTCTCTTTTAACTAGTGATGGTTGATGTCAAATTAAAATTCTATTTCATTCAACAGTGGATTTTTGAACTGAGAGTAAAACAAGAAATTCAGTCATTATCTGTCTCTAATTACAGACCCTGATTATGCTCACCTTCCTCTCAGATCAGCCTAAAGTCCTTGCACCCCTAAAAACAGTGTTTTACTCCCAAAGTTAGTGGCAGCAGCTTTATCTAGCCCTAAAAAGTGCTGCAGTGTTTCTCCAAGAAGTCTGGAATATTTTCACCAGTTGCTTATATAACATGAAGATGTAGTCTGGATGGATTATATAGCATATGGTGCAGACAATTCAAATCCTTTGGGATGTTTTCACTAGTTTTACATGATTTATGGTAATAGAGTGCTAAGTTAGGAATGCAAAAGTAGATATAAAAAAAAATAACTTGTGTGTTAGAGAATTGAGGTTTAAATTAGGTTTGTATGGCCCAGATAAAACACACAAATTAAGAAACTTGGCATAGCCAGGGCATGAATCTGCATTTCAGAATCTTAAAGCTCTTAAACAGAGAGACCTTGCCAAGATTAGGTTAAAAATATATTGTACAGTAAAAAATAAAAGCTGTATCTTGAGAATCAATTTGTTGCCTGTAAAATGCAGACCTCTGAATTTGATCTGAATCTGAACTTGGTTGTTAAAATGCATTGTTAATACTTAAGGTGTTCTGATTTTTATGACCTTTTTGTTTCTCTTATCATTCCCTTCTTATGCTGCCTTTTGAGTTTTTATTTTGTTTTACAACACTTCTAAAATATTTTTCAGGAGGCAATTTAATGTCCTTCTGAATTTACAGTACTTCTTGTAGGAGAAAGATGCAATGTTTCAGATGGACTAAGGTCAAAGTTTTGGACCCACACTGAAGACCATGTGTTTGGGAATAATGTTTTTATTGTAGTTTTTGCTTCTTATAGAAATTGTAACCAAAGTAACTTTTGCAATTAATTGGGCTGAAATAAAGTATTTTCTGTAAAATTGCTTGGATTATGTATATTTTGCTTAAGATTTTCTCGTAGGTACAGTATGCTTGACATTTATGCCCTTAATTCAAAATCAGTATTTCTAGAAGAAATACTTGCTTGAAGCTGATTGTTAGAAGCATGAAATATTTTCCAGCTTCTTTTATGACTATTGGTGCTGCAGTTTGCATGAGCTAATCTAATACACATTTGCTCTCTTTTAACTTTATGATAAGAGTCAGTCATTGGTTTTTAAATTTAGCCTAATATGCAGCCTGAATAATTGGGTTACACCCCAGGTGTGAAGGCTCTCTGTGTCTTTCTGTTCCCAAGTCAGAGGAGTTGGGAGGGTTGCTTTTTTCAACAGACTTTTCTACTGAGGATGAAGAGCCACTAGTCATTAACACGATTCACTAACTTCCTTTTTTTTTTTCCTCTTCTCCTTTAGCCCACAAAAACTATTCAGATTACAAAGGACATCAGCTAAATTCTTTAGAAGTATATAATGATTGTTTTAATTCCTAGTCCTATTGCTTTAAAAAAATCTAATTCTGCAAAAGACTTTTCTGTTATGTATCTGTGACTAATTATACCTAAATTACTGAATTGCCTAGTCCTCCTCCTTCAATCAATGAATACACCTTCCTCATAATCTGTCAAGTAATTTCCACAGGACTTTTAGAATTTGGTATTCCTCTCTCTCTCTGTGCCACATAGGGAGAAGGAGAAGGGGGAAAGCTCTTTTGCCCTGTAAGAACAGTGTTGTGGAATTTTTTGGCTCTTCACAGCTATTGTGACAAAGTTTTAATTGAGCCATTTTTTTCCCCTCTAGAATAACTTTTTTTTTATATACAGGCAAGCCAAAATAGATGGGCAGGTAGCAAATGCTAAGCTTGAAGAAATGATGGCATTGAAAGAGAAGCTTCAGAGCCAATTGGAGAGAAAGGTATTCTAGAGAAAGGAATAATTTCTGTTGCAACTGAATGGACAGTCATTTTCTGAATGCTGACGTTAAATGAACTGCAAGTTGTTATCTAGCTTGTTTTATGTGACTATATCTTTATTTTGTTCAGATCAGGTCTAGATAATACTTTCATTCTTTCCAGGAAGAAGACAGGATGTCTGCCCAGGAGAGAGAAACAGCATCTGAAAAACACTTGCAGCAAATGCAGTCTAGTATAAAGCAGTTAGAACTAAGGTAAAGAGAGACCACTGTGTGTTACTAACAGCATGCCTGCAAAAATTGGACCCTGGCCCTACAAAAATAGAGGAGTTGTGTGCCTTTGCATGTTTTATGGCAAACATGTTAGGAAGTACCAAAGAGATGTTTTTGATGATCCCTCTGAGGCTCTCTTGTCCTTTCTCATGCCTGACAATCATAGTTAAACAATAAGAATTCCTGTGCTGTTGTGAAATTACCAGTGATTTTCTTTCTCTAAAACTATAGCTGCAACTTCATTGCCCACATTCAATTATTCCGTTTCCTCCACAGAAGAAAACTTTATTTCTTCTGGGGCTGTTCTATTCTGGTTTAATATAGAACATTTTCAGTGGTGTATCCCAGGATATCACTGGGATTCTTCTAAGGATCTTCTGAGATTTTGTGTCTGAGTTAACTCCTATAATTCTGTTTCTTTCTAGGACTTGACTGATCATCAAACTCAATATACTCTGTCCAAAAACAAGCAGAAAACAATGCAATTTGGGCAATTTATGAATAGATACTTACTAATAGCTCAGTTTGAATGGATCAGTGTCCTAATTAATTAACCATCACAAATTTCTACTGTCTTGTAGGTTGTGTGTGACTGTTCAAGATGCTGAACGGCTGAGAACAGAAAACGTAGCGCTGGAGGAACAGATCAGAGAGCTTCAGGCCAAGTCTGCCAGTCTAGAAAGTGAGACATATGATGCTCTTGCAAAAGTCCAAGATTGCATACAGCTCTTGGAAGAAGCTAACCTGCAAAAAAGTCAGGTAAGTCATTGGATGAAAGCATTTCCTAGAAACTAGGGTATTTAGGATACACAAGCTAGCTTCTTTCGTGTCTGCTGTGCTAAAGTTAGTCAGGCATAGAGAGCAAACTGGGATGTGAGCACTCGTCACTCAGACTTGTCATACAGTATACACTTCAAAGGATATGTTGAGTGCCTGGATAAAGGTCATGTAAGTGATAACACTGTACCCAAACCGGAATCTTCCAAAGTTTTTGACAAGAGTTCAGAGTTTCTTCACCAAATACTGGTCAGGAAAAAAAAGGAAGGTTCTGTTACAAATTTATAACTGTTAAAGACAAGATACAGGAAACAAAGAAAGTGCAGAGTCATCAACAAAGAAATCTAGACATGTGGAGAGGCCTTAAAAGAAATTTTTATATACAATGTGTGATTAAACTATCATAGAAAAACATTTATGCCAAAAATATTGATCTGAAAACATGGCTCAAGGAGCCAAAACAAAGCAGACAATTCTTAATTCACTGCTCTGGCTTAAACATCCTGAATTTTTCAAACTGGGAAGAAAATTTATTGAACAGAAGAAAAAAAATTGTTCTATTAATGAACAGAATAAAGAAATGCACATTACTACACATATCTGTTAACACTTTGTGTTTTAAATTGTTTTCTCCCTGCTCTGTAGGAGATTGTGGTGGAAATCTTGCTCTGGGTTCCTGTGCTTTCTTCTGTATAATTCCATGCTCAGCCAAAATCTCCAAGTCTGAATAGAAAAAGGCATCAACTGACACTAACTCTTTGTGTGGTTCTGACTTACAAGAATGTGCATTTAGTGCAACACGTTTTCAGTGTCAGTGTTACTGAATCTCAGTGTCAGCTACTCCAAAGTAAAAAGGAAAAGGTGTCTTTGAGCAGTGTGGGTTTTTCTCTTGGTGCTCTTAGTATCACACTGAAATATCAGTCATATTTCATTTTGTTATTTTTCTTCTAGGCACTCTTTGGGGAGAAACAGAAGGAAGAAGAGATCAAAAAACTGCAGGATGAAATGTCTCAACTTGCAGAAAGTACTGCTGCAAGAATTAGAAAGGAAGTAAGTTACCATGTTTAGAAAGAATGGGAAGATTTTTTGGTTTTCCTCAGAGTGAATAGCTACTGCTGGTGCGTGGTCATCACGAGCAGTTTTCTCACAAAAGTCTGGGAAATATAAGTGGCAAGGCAGCATGCTGATAGCACCATCCTCTTCAGCATTTATTGTTCAGACATGTGTTCTAAACAAGAACCAAAACTGTTGGTGTCTCTGCAGACACCAGCATGGAGAAGGCTGCACTGTGAAGATGTGAATGGCACTTGTGGTGTCTTCATTTGTGCTTTTTTTCTCCTAAACACCCTCAGTTAAAGTAGTATGGATTGATAGTAATCATTCTTCTAACATTTATGTCATAAGAGTTGTCAGTTATTGCAGTCCCAGGCGTTTTCATGCTTTATATACGTGCACCACCTATACACTACACACATATATATCAAAAAAGCAAGATGGAAAAGTAGTTTGTGGGACTAATTTTGTAGTTTTGTTTTGGTCACAGGTAGAGACTGCAAAGAAGCAATGCAACATGCAGGTTTCTCGGCTAACAGAAGAAGTTTCAGCTCTTCAGATGGTAGGGAGTTGATTGATAGTTGATAGATAAAAATATTTTCAGTAGCAGAACATTCAAGACTTCCAGGTTTTGCTGATCAAATACTTCCACTAGAGTTTAGTATTGTAAGTCAATCAACATGTGATTAATGAGTAATTGTGTAGGACAATTGTATCCTACTGTATATATTACATTACATCCTGCATGTCTCCAGAGATGAGTTCACAGGCATTTTGACAGTGAGATCTGTGCTCTAGAAAATATCTCCCATGTGATGGCACTTCTCAAGTATCCCTGTTTCCTTCAGAGATACAATAAACTCAGCCTTCCATGTTTATCTGTAGCTGTGTGTAGAATGAAAGCTGATATGAAAGCTGATAAAGTGTCCTAAGAGAAAGTCTGTGTATCACAGACATCATATTTCTGAATGAACCAGGAACTCGTAATAAATTATGCAGGTGACCAAAAGAATTCGGTGCTTATGCACCTATTTATGCATTACATTTATTTTAGAAAGGTTTTATTTTATGTGTCTTGGTCTGTATATTGAATGATCCTGTAGAGAAAATAATGAGCAGGTAAATATAATCAAATGCATCCAGGGCAGCAGCAAGAATTACATTTACTCTGGGCGGGGTTTGGCTTCAGCACTTCTTGAATTTTTATTTTGATTTATTAAATCTTATTTTAAAATTACTTTCGTAAAAAGGAATGTGGAGAAAAACAAAGTCAAATTGAACGAGCCATTAGAGAAAAGAGAGCAGTGGAAGAAGAACTTGAAAAAGTAAGGCAATTGTATGTATTTTTACATCACATTTAAGATCTCTTTACAGAAGGAAAAATACATAGATTTTTTTCTATTTTTCATGTATTTCTCCCTTAATTTCTTATGTTTGAGTAGCTTTTCTTAATTGTAAATTTTCATATATTTACTTTAAGGTTGTTGGCATTCTTTTTTTTAATCCAGAAGGTCTTTTAAAGCTGCAAATCCAAACTGAAAAAGAAAGTTCTTTGAAAAGTGCAAAAAGTAAAAGCGAGATGTTTAGCATAACCAAAGGAATGCTGGTACATATTCCAATTAAGATCAATAGACAGAAAACAAAAAAGATGTCTGATCAGATCTTTGGAAACTTTTCTCTTTTTCAAGTGGCAGCAACAATGTTAGAAATACAGTTTTGTTTTAAATCATGGGAAAATAGGATGCAATGAGGAGTAAATTCACAAGTTTACTCTTCAGATTTACAGGGAACACAGAGAGCATCAATCTGACAGTAGAAAGCTCGAGCAGCTGCATCAGAAGTATTTACTTGCAGAAGCTGCCAAAGATGACCTTCAGCGGAGTCTACAGATGACCCAAAATAAACTGAAACAACTGGAAATGAAGTAAGTGCTGTTACAGATGTTTACAGAAGAAGAGAAAGCAATGGAAATTACTTCAGACTATTTCAACTGTTCAATGTGTGTTGTTAGGGCTTTGTTAAATCTTTTTATTCGGTAGCAGACATAGTATCAAGATACTATAGTTGTGAAACTAAGATTGATTTTGTCAATTCCATCATCATGATGAAGTTCTTTGCTGATTTGTGGATAGCTCCCAGTCTATATCTTTGTTCTTTGGTTCAGGAGTTGTTCAGCTCTTCAGCTGAAGCTGGATTTTTCCTCTCTTTTAGCTCTGAGGAAGAGAGCTCTCGTTGCCAGGAAGTTATCTGTAAATTGCAAAGCACTCTGGATTCAGAAAGAGAAAAGAGTGCCTTTGTCAGTGAACAAAGACTAAAACTTCAGCAAGAGAATGAACAATTGCAAAACGAAATGGAGGGTCTGAGAAAACTGGCAGTAGAGGCTCAACAAAAAGCTAAAATAAAGGTATGGTTTTGGTTTTGTTTTTTTTTTTGTAATGTAAGGCTAATATTTGCTTAGTAAGGCAGCAGTTCTAAGAAGAAAGCATTCAACATTTAAACTAAGATTTAGAGTTTCAGTGATGCTTCCTGGTTGCTGCTTAAAGTAGTTTTATTGTCGCATTGTGTATCCTCAGAATCCATGGGGGAACTCAGTCTCTGCTAATTAAATTGTATTTTAATGTGTATTAAATTCTCCTTGATCAGAAGACCCCAAATGTTCTTTGCTTTAAATAAGATGAACAGATTAAATAATGCAATTCCCGATCTTTGTTTATTTATTGTCTCTAATGTGTCAGAAATCTTTGTCTGTCTTTCTGCCCAGAGTGTTCCTCTACTTGTGTGTCCACCATGTTGTCAGGGCAGTGTGTAACTAATAAATAATTGAAGAGGGTGGCTGTCAAGCATTGGCTCTTATTTTCTGGACAGAGGAAATTGTTCTCTATGCTTAGCTGCAAACAAGGTTATTAGCTGCAAGCTGGTTTGTTCTTTTTGAACATGTTCCATTAAATGCCCCTGAGCAGGCTGCAGGTGGGATAAGGAGTCAGTAGTAACCTCAGCAGATTCATGGTACCTGTGGCTGCTGGAGGGAGGAACAGCTTTCATCCTTGATGTGCTTTCTGAACATATAAAGCTGGTACTTTCCCCTCTGCAGTGTAAAGATACCAAAAAAGGGATCTGAGGATCTGGAGCAATGAAGACAACCTCAGTAAGCAGTTTTACAAGGTGTGAATGGGGACCAGCTCACATCTGGCTTCCACTTTGCACTACAAGATAAAGCAAGCTGTGAAATTGAACAGGAACTCTTGTACAAGTCCAGAACCCTTGGCTTAAACAAAGGATGAGAGTCTTGTAACAGAGAGGTAGTGGATATGGAGCATAGAAAGCATATACTAAATCTTTGTCTGGCTCATTTTTAATCAGACAGGCTTCCATTATAGTCACAGATAAGATTCACTGCTTGATTTAATTTCCCTCTGATGTGCAAAGGATTGCAGATGCAGTTAAGAAACTCCAAACACATTTAGCTAGATGAAAAAGAACAAACTTGTTTCTTTGGAGGAAACACAAGGGAGAATAAAGATTACTTACAAAAATAAGCATACACAGCTCATTATCCTTTATTGTCAGTTGTCCTATTTGCTTAAATTGGCTTTGGGAACACGTATCTCTGAGTATATAATTATAAGTTTAATTATTGTACGTTACACGCTTTCAACAAATGTTTATAAATTTAACTCGGGCATTGTAAAACAAATTTTTTAAAAAGGTGAAGAGTGAGAGGTGTGATTGTCCTGGATTTGTGGGTTTTTTTAGATCAGCACAATGGAGCACGAGCATGCAGTGAAAGAACGTGGGTATGAAGCTCGACTCAAGGAGATGGAGGACACCACTCACAAGTCCACTGCTGAGCTCAGACGTCTCCTAGTAGCTCAGCAAAAAGCAACAAACCGCTGGAAAGAAGAAACAAAAAACCTCACTGAAACTACAGAAGCCAGGATCAGTAAGCTGAAGTAAGTGCAGTTTTGTTCCCCTTCTGCAAAGTGTGTTTCAGAAACTGTTTGGGGTGTGGCAGTAGACCTGTGGTGAAAGACCATGAAGAGCAAACCATCCAGACTCAAAGATGCGCTTGCAGCAAAACAAAGAATGATCTAAACAGAACCTGTGATGCTCTCTGTGAAGTTAGCACTGAAGTAAAACTTTCACTGTTTCATTATCTTGTTGATAATGTGTGAGGTTTTGTAATGACAAAAAGTAAGTGGAATATATTACTTTTGATTTTTCTCTGTCAAGATACAGCACGCTCAATTTAGACAATTTTAACTTTGGATTATGAGAACTTCTATACATCTTCAGAAAAGCCATAACTTCAGTTGTGGAGTGAATCTCCAGACTTCTAAAATAAAGTGGACAAAAACTTCTTGGAATGTACATCTAATGTGCTCTTCTGAGTAGTTGCTGTTATAAATGAAGATAAAAATGGGTTGTGTGATTCTCCTAATAAAAAATATGGTGTAAACTTTACTTTTCTCTTAATTCATCCATATTTCTAGGCTGATACTTGTATTTTGCAGTGCAGAATATAAGAATATTTTCAGTTTTGCAAGTTTCCCCTATGCTTTATTTCATTTCTAGGTTCGGGAAACACTGACAGTTAGCTCAAATAAACTATTAATTTGAGATTAAATCAGCCTGGTATTTTTTATAGAACTGCAGAGAAGTTTATGTCCTCAAGATCTCTTCTTCAAAACTGGTTAAAAATTGGAGGAGGTTGGAGGTTGGACACACTAGTCCACAATAACTGCTAAATTAGGAAGCCTGATTTCATAAGTCTAATTTCTTTAAAATTAAAGTAGTTAGAAAGGAATATAACGTTGCATTATCTTCCAGTGGGTTTGAGAACAAAAATTCAGGTTATGCAGCTCTGTTGACTTGATAAATTTGAAGCAGCCCTTTAATCACTTAAGGTGATGCACTCATCTGGTTCTTTGCTCAGGCTGATTTTAGAAGTTGCTTTACTATCATGTTAACGTGGAAGAAAAGCTTTTCCCTATTAAAATTGGGAACCCATGAATTCTACCTTTCATTTCCTTTGGGGTAGTCTTGTGGTTTTTTCATGTATTATTATTAATGTAATGTTTTACATATTCTCAGCTTCAATCATATTTCCAGTATCCCATGCAATTTCTGTAGTTAAAGTTTCTGAAGCACAGCTTGGCATTTCTTGGCTGCCAGAATTCCAGTGATGTGAGTGAAATTAGAACCCAGCTCTCTAAACACAAGCCAGGAAAATCTACCTTTCCACTACTGTTAACCTGGATATCCATCTTTGCAGTGAAGTATGTGCTCATCTTTGCCTTTTTTACTGTTTACCTAAGTGAACAGTTACAGGGGATTTTTTACCTTCTCTGTTCAGATAGAGGCTGGCTTTATTTTCCCTTCAAACATTTTGCATTTTGCAAAGATTATTAGTAAACAGTTCTTTAAAAAAGGGAAGAGTCTCTTTCAGAAGACATCGAGCGTGTTTGTGAGACACTGGGAGCTGTGCTGATTCACTGACAGTTTTAGTGGTGTAGCTTCACTGTATGTAATTAGCTGGCTCTTACTGATACTTTTCTAGCTTCTTTTGTAAATGCAGCAACTGGAGAAGAAGAATATTTTGCAATGTTTCGTGCTAAGGTAAATTTTAGCTCTGAAACTTGTAGTTTATTCTCTGTAAATCAAAATGCAAAACTTCACAGCTGAGCATCTAGGTTCATCACTAGATCCTGGATGTGGTTCAGCAAGTTCCAGTTAAAAGGGGAAAATTGCAGACTTCCAAATTGAAGTCTTCTGTGATACAGCTGTTTTCCCTCTAAAACCTTTTACTGTTCAGTGTTAAAATGTTGTTACAGCAGACCAAAAGATTTAGACCTCATCTGCAGCAAAATGCTGACATAGAAAATACAAGGAAATCTGCTTTGTAAACCTCGATGAAAAATGGGTAGTAAATTTTGAAAATGTCCCTATTTATGTGACTTCAGTAGATACTTTGGTGCAAGTCCAAAAGCTAAGTCAGTTACTTTATGATATGGTTTTGTGTGTTATGCTTTTTCATACTGTATAAGCTAGAAATAGAAGTCTTTATCAGGCATTTGCTCTACCTGGCAAGGAAGCTGGCAATACAAACAGGAAGGTTGTCATTTAGCTTGTCATCAGGAATTTGGTATTAAGTCTGTGCAGGGATGCTCTGATATCATGGTGGCAAGTAGTCTAACTGAACCTTATCAGTATTATCTGGAAATTTTAAAGCCAGCTTACTTCTCATGTATATCCATTACCAGACACTCAGCAATGTAGTGCAGAATGCAGTTGGTATGAAAATTAGCTCCAGAATTTACATTGTAGTAGTTATTCAGCACAAAAGTCCTTGCTTATACTATAAATGAATAATTACCATATTTCTTTTCATCTATCACAGTAACATTTTGAGTGCAAGTATAGAGCAGCAAATCGCTTCTTACTGTGTTGGGAACTAAAATCAAGTTGCTGATTATTTAAAAAGCAGAGTAATTTTGCAGCAAATGCATTTATCAGGGAAATTTGGGTAAGAACACAAAATAACAGATACTGGTAATAGATTAATTAATCTATTGTTAATTAAATGCTGTATTTGGAAGGTCTCTAGAGGCTAATGCAGGAAGTATTCTCACCAAGCCTCGTGGTGGGGTCCAAGAGAAAGGAGGATCCATATAAATACGTGAGCAAATGCAGAGGATGTGTTGGTGACATGTAGCAGGATTTAATTTTTCAACAAAAATACATTTTTTAACAAGAATCATTACTCTTGCAGCATGCTAATGTGTTTTATAGCTGAGTGTTTTTTTAGGAAGTTATATACTTCCTAACCGAGTCCTACCCATGTGTGTGGGGGAAGCATTTTAGATTGCATTTCACCAGGAGGTTGCTGTTAGTGCAGCTCCCGTAAACACTGACTCAGTGTCCCATTTGTTAGTGTAGGTGTTTCCCATTCCTTTGCCTGAAAGTCATGGTGGTTTTCCAGTTCTGTCCTCATTGCTTTCACATTTTCCATGTGAAGGTGTCTGAAACATTTTGGCTTCTTTATTAAACTTAGCAGCAGCAGCTGCTAACTTTTCCACATTCTCTGCTGCTCATTTGTCATGTTCTAAGTCTGCAGTGTTTTGTTGGTGAGGTGTAATCCATATGCACAAAGGAAGGCATTAAATAATTCCAAGGAATGACACAACATCAGTGAATGTTAGGAGATTTTTGATCTGAAAAAACATGAAGAAGTAAAAGTAAATTTTGCAAACTGTAATGGTAGAGCATGTAATGTAAATAACGTAAGAATCTAGCAGAGCAGTGAAAAACCTGTAGATAGAAGTGCTGATAAGTAAATTGATACTTAGAGATTTCATTGAAAATTATTCTGTGCTTTTCTGGACCTTTAGATCTCATTGAAGTTAAACATGTAACTGTTGCTGATAAAACTGAACTTGGAATTCAGAACCAGTGCTGAAACAGGAGGCAGTGCATACTCTTAGACTAAATTACACCATTTTCTTCATACAATTGTATCACAGTCTGCATTTATGAGAAAAGCTTTCTTCCCTCTGAGCATCTTAAGATGCTGCATGCATCTTAAGGTGAATATATTGGTAACAGACCTCATCTTCACCATGGCAAGGAGCCAGTTTTGCTTCACTGTCCTTGTGCCAGTCAACCCTGAAGGTAACTAAGGAGGTCAGTGCTCCTTGTGACACGGCTCATCATTCCAAATACAAACTTCGCTCTTGGCAGCATTGCTAACAACTCACTGCCAAGTTTATTCCTTTTATTCCCACACTGTCTACTCTGGAAGAGTCAGAAACCAAACTGCTCTGACCCCTGATTGCATCCATTTTAAATGTACTTTGAGTTCTAATGATACGTACTCAAGTGAACTTAGACAGCAAATGTTTACAATTATAAAATAGTATAAAGCGAGTGATCACTGTAAGAAGTTGTAAAAAAAAATAATCTTTCATATTCTTTATAGGGGTTTTATTGGAAAACAGAAGTGTAGAAATTTTATAAAACTCAAACTTGTTTCAAAATGTAATTTCTTTCATAACACATAAAAGAGCTTTTAAGTTTTAGTGAATAATTTAAGTATTTTATGTTCATTAGTTTAACTTATACTTGAGTTACTAATTGATTTTTCTCCCTCTCCTCCTGTATTTGTGGAATGTTGTCCAAGTAATCTAAATAACCAAATCAGACTTAAAGTTGAAAAAGCTCTTTTGAGCTCCAGTGTCACTTCTCCACAAATAGGTGTAGAATTTGATAAGAACTAGAAGCAATCCATGTTGCTGTTGTTGCTGATCAACAGGGTGTAGAGCTTCCAACTGTAAAGCTTTAGGCTCAGTTTGAATGTCCCAAAAATTTAAGGTGATCTGCCTTTGACAGCCATGGTAAAAAAATCAATGTCAAGTGCTTCCAGCTTTTTACTTTTCTTGTCTTCATTTGAAAGAATTTACTTTTGAAAGAGCTGAGGAAAGCATGGACAAGTTTTTAAAGGCTCTTGCTTTCACTGAAGCACTATAATCCAGAAGAATGGTTCCTCTGGCCACATCTGGGGCAAGAGACTGGCTGAGACTGCTCTTGTTACCTTACAGCATCCCTGTAAAGCTCTGTAGTTCTTCATATTCCAGCTGAGGAGAGCACATAGGAAGTGGAATCAGCAATACCAAGGGAATGTTTAGGAAATTTGTAAATTGGAAGGAAATAAACTTTAGAAACAAGAGAACAGAGGGTAGAATGGGAAGGGTTGAAAGAGACAGTTCTGACAGCAGAATTCAGGCAAAACCAGGGTAACTCAGGCTGCCAGCATCTGAAAATGAAATGACAGACTGTATGCAAGTTTTAAAAATAAGAGCAGATGATTCATTTGGTCTGTAAAGCCCACCTTTACAGGTCTGTAGATAAATACACGAATACAAAAGATGGTTAATCCCATCTCATTGGCATGTCAGTATTTTCTGTAGATTTTTATGTCCTTAGCCTGAGACTGAAGAGTTGGGGTAAATAGAGAATTTTGCAGGTAAGCGGGTAAACCTTTGCCAGACTCTGCACCAGTGGCCAACACCAAGAGCTTATTTTTGTTAAACGTGATTCTGGCTGGAGCAGGGAACAGAATAAGATTCACATGGATAAACAAAGTTTTATATTGAATCAAACTACTGAATCATCACAAAATGCCCTTCAGTGGACTAGATCTGGACAACTGCAGACAGGGAAAAAGGTCGATCCTCTAACTTGAAAACCTGGCAGGAAATGGACAGTTCTCTTAACTTTGCCATGGATATTGCTTTGGCATGTCAGACACATGGATGATTGCTCACTTTAGGTACAGTTTAGCTTGAATAGGGGTAGAAATAGGTATACACAGGTCTGTTCTTCTACAAAACAGTGCATGAAACAATTTATAAACATTGGCTTAAACAATCAAGGAGGGTAAGTTTACTTCCATGAAACATTGCATTTGACGAGCTTTAAAATCTGAACTCTTTAACCACAAAAGTAATAAAATGCAGTAACAATACACAGTATGAACAAACTAATACATTAATAATCCTGTTCATCTGCCATTATTGTCTAGTAGCAAGATATAACTTTGGGGGGGGGCGGGAATAAAAAGCACTTGTAGCATTAACCCATTTATTTGAGTAGCTATACAGAATGGCTTCGTTTCCTTATTAGTCACTTGCATTATAATTGTCAGTACTTAACAAAAGGGAATCCTTGCTATATTGTTTTTATATTTAAAGACTTTGCTTAGCTTAAGCCATCTGATTGCAGCTATTTTGGGTGTCTTTGTTCCAGTTTTTGCCTCTCACGCATTTCTTTGTCATAGTTAGAGTCCCTGACTCATCAGTAGGCATGTGTGGGGTTTAGAGTTCTCAATTTTTATCTTTTCTGTGATTGAAAAGAGTCTGCCTCTGAGGAATTACCTCTTTTGGTGGCAATATATGAAGTGTTGGCCATGAATGCTTTCTCCTTTTCCCTGCATCCTGTACAGTACATGGAGTGAATTGCATGGCATCTTGAGATGAAGAAGTTGCCTCTTTTTCTGAAACATTATTCTTGGCTGCACTTGTGTAATGTTTGGCAGCCACAGCTGCTTATTTTAAAATGTCCATTAAAGAAAAAAAAAATTAACAGGATGAGAGACAGCTGCAGGTACTGGCAGTATACAAAATTCATAATTACTAAGAGTAACTGAAGCATATTATAGTATAATTCAACCAAAAAAACAGCTGGCACATGCTATATTTGTCATGAGAGCTTTGCAGAAAGTACTTGCTGCAGCTGGTGGATTTATCACCCGTCTGCTGAAAAGCTAGAAGCTCACCTTTTGTTTCCTACTCACTTAGCAAAGACAATGTGCAGTGGGGGCTGATGTAATTATCCAGCAGTTGGGGTTATTGCTCAGTTCTAATACTGAGATCTCATAAGTTGTGTTTGGGGGAGGGTTAACACTCAGAATGAATCAACTGTCTAGCTCAATAGCCATCACATTTCCTTATGCTTACAAGGTTAAACTGTTTCCTTTTAAATATGTGTTCAGTGTGATCTCATTATGAAAATAATTTCTTGATCACAGCTGTGTATGAGCCCGTAAACTCTGTTTATGGTCTGTGCTGCTAAGCATGCTAATTCCACACCTCACCACAAGCACAGGAGACAGGCTGCTTTCAGTAACTCAGACTTTTTAGGGCACCTAAAAATTGGTCTCCTATATTGAAAATGCCTCATTTGATGCTTAGTACTAATTACAGAGGACAAATTACAAAAATAGTGTGACATACTTACATACTGTCTTGATCCTGCAGTCTTAATCCATCTTTAGTTCTTACTTTATATAAAAGTGTTCACATGTGATAACAGGTGTAATCTATATGTGATGTTAACTGTTTAACATCATTGAAATATCTGCCTATGTACTCTCATTTCTATGAAAGTTGAAAGTTTTTGAGCTGTTTTTGTGATACCTACCTGGGACATCTGAAAGAGGTTAAGAAGGTGGGTTGAGAACAGGTGAGTGGAAACTCCTCACCAGATGTAAGGGTGACCTGATGTTACAGATGCATTGCAACCTTGTATTTCAAGTGCCATATATCAGTTTCCAAATTTTTATGAAGTACTAAGTTTAAGAGTTGATAAAAGCAAATTATTGTTGAGAACTAAGTGTCATCATTAAAATAGCGGAGTTTAAGATGAAGATCTGAGGTTAAAGTATCTTCTACCTTACCTCCATTCCCTCAAAAAGAGTAAAGGCTTTAGCTTCCCTTGCAGTGCATGCCATTTCAGCAACAGGTAGAGCATTTAAGGTGAGGTGGGAGAGGCTGGTCAGAGGTTAGAGCAGCTCACTTAGGTTTGCATCTTTCCCTGGCCAAAATTACTGGAGTTGTGTCTTTAGTAATCCCTCTTCTTGTGCTGACAGGAGGCAAGAACTGTTTCCTTTAGCCACTAGCTCAGAGATTGTCTGTCATAACCCAGATGGTTTTTGTCTTCAATATTGTGTAAATTGAGGATCACTAAAACTCATTCAGTATAAAATTAAAAAGACTGCTTTGAAGTAGGTGGTATTTTCCTTTTCCTCACAAAGTCTCATTGTTGTCTGTCTCACAAGTACAGAATGATTTATTTTTAGGTACTTCAAAGCACCTTTAAAGATGCCTATGTTGAGGTCTGGTTATGGAACGCTAATTAGAATGTTAATCTCAATATTGAACTTACTGTGCAAAATACAGCTTATATTTATTGCATACTAGATAGCGTGCCTCCAGAATAAGATTCAATAAACAGGGAAAAAAACCCTGTAAAATGTCAAGGGCTCTTGACAAAGTCTTGCTGATTCCAACAAATACATCTTGTTCCTCTGCCATTATAGTTTTGAATGCACAGCATGAAGAAGTGCTGTGTGGTGCTTTTGAAGTCGGTGTTTTAAGAGTAACCCTGTAATTAAAACCCACCATAAGCCTCCACAATTCACGGAACTATCTATGAAATTATGTTCCAATAACTGAAGTACTACTGTTTGCTAATCAGCATCTTTTCTTCTGATTCCCAGAAGTGAGCTGCGTCAACAAAAACTCCGTAGCCAGGAGCTCATTTCCCAGCTGGAAATAGCAAATGAGAAGGTAACTGAGGTAAGATAATGACTGATGTGACAGCTACTTTCAGTTACAATCTGATGTGCATACACTAAGATCTTAGCAGAAACCTATTTAGGTGAGTTATGTTAGTGGTTTAGAGAAAATGAAGGATTTTTGACAGGGATAGTCAGTAACAATTGGGAAGCCTCACTGTTTCTTGCTGACATGTTCCAATGGCAAGAAGACAAATGAACTTTACTCTCAAATTACAAAAGTGAAAGGAGAAATAGTCATTATCTTTCTAAATGACTAATCTAGCAATTCTGGACAAATTTCAGGAAATGTTTCTGAACTTACTTCTGCCTGTGAATCCCTGCAAGCCCCTCAACAGGAGCAGGCACACTGGAATTACGAATAATGTGGCATGTACAGAGACACCAAGTTCTCCATGTGCTATGTGTAGGCAGAATTTACATTCTGTGTCCATATATGCATATGGCTAAAAGCATTTTCCATTAAAGATTAAGGGCAGGGTTGTTTTGGAATGTGCATTGTTCAATAATTAATGGCCACTTTAGAAAAGAGCTTTCCTGTCAGCCTTATAAATCTGGGATAACATCCAGTTCTATCCAGGATAAGCCCTTCTGTCTTCTTTTTTTTGTAGTGCTGTGTTATTTAGAGGACAAAAATGATGTGAGAACAGATTTCTGTGAGTAAAGGCTGGTTAAGAAAGGCTTTTTACAGACCCTTTGAAGGGAACAGAGGAGATCTGTAGCAGGTTTATCATCCCATTTGTATTATCTACTGTGTTTCTTCTGAGCAGAGCTAAAACAGTTGCATTGTAAGGTTGCGTGGATTAAATAATCTGAATTAAAATGTCGGCCTTTATGCATCTTGCTTCAAGATGGTGAAATGAGTAAAACTTCCCTTGCAGATTGATTGACTGGGAAAGTCAGATGATGTCACATTTGAGCTGGAAATTCTCTATGATGTGTCAGCAGTTTGTCTTCAAGCTTGTATTTTAAGGGGAAAACAGTTCCTCTTCTGACATTCCTCTTGTGTTAAGCTTTTTTTTGCTACAGAATGAGTGGTTTCAGTGAAAAAGAATTTGGCACTGTGATGAGCGATTCTGTTTCCACAGGATGAGACGTTGATGACGGAATATCGGGAATACATCGACAGGCTTCAGAGGCGGCTGAGCCAGGCGGAACAGAGAGCAGCCACAGCATCCCAACAGGTACCTAGCTCACAAAAAGTGCTATCCAAGCACACAGAATATGCAAAAGTACTCACTTTACATCATTCCTGAGGTGACACGGCCACTGGAGCTGTGGAGAAACTAGGAGAAACCTGGAGAAGCTCCAGTGCCACGCCAGGAGTGGGGAACAGCTGAGGTCTGGATTTTACCTGCAGCTGGACCTGAAGAGCCACTTGCCCTACGGTGCAGAATGTCACAGCCATGGCAGGGATCAGGCAAAGGAGAAGGAGGAGGCTCTCTGGTCTTGAGGTTCCAACAGGGGAAGGTTTATTCTGAGTGAAGGGATGAAGAACAAAGAGCAGGAGAGAGAAGAGCCTTGAGCACTGCTGTGCTCAGGTTTAAATACCCTGGGAGGTACATGGGAGGACAGCCAGTGGGAAAGCCCTGGGGGAGAAGTGCAGGGATTAGGTCACTTGCTTGGGGCCAATTGCTCCAAGCAATTGGGGCAGCGGGAGGAGAGAGGAGGTCACATGGGCCACTGGGGCTTGGAGTTTTAGGGGCATTCCAGAGGGGTGGCACAATCAGGGATTGGCCCAAGGTGAGAGTGGCAGGGAAAGTTCAGGAACAGAGGGTGGGGTTACACTGACAGGCAGGGAATACCATAAAGGGCAGCTTCTGGGGTGGATACAATTCGGGGACAAACCAACTTGGGGAAACATAGGGGTACATTGGAACAAACCACCAACACTAACAATAAACTAATAAAATAAACGTGGGCTGCAACACTGAGGCAGACGTGATCATTTATGAGCATTATTACCAACACGATTTTAACAAGCTTGGATTTTGGACATGTCACCTTCTGACAGGATGTTTATTTGACAGCTTAGGTTTGTTTGTGGAAATCAGTTTGATATTAATCAAATCTGCATGGTTCAAAATGTGTGAATGAAGGTCTACAGGTGTTTCCAGCTTTAGAAATGGCAAGTTAGCAAACACAAAAAAAAACTTAAATAACTGTAGCTCCTGTTTGCACAAAGCAGGTCTGTTGGAGTACACCCACTGCAGTTACCACTGGCTGTGTGTAACAGCTGCTGCAAGCTCCTGCAGTGGTAAAAGTTGTGCAGATAAGAGTAGGAAATGCTTGTTTCTTCCCAGGCCATTGGAGAGGTAAAGGAGAGAGTGTATCCCTCTCAGTATTCAATTTTTCCATAGTGTTTAAGCTGTACAACTTGAAGCAGGTCCCATGGGGGTTTATACTCAGAGTTCATTTTTGCCAAGGAAGTTCATTACTCAAGTTGGCCTCCTATTAAGTAAAGATGGTCTTTCTGCCTCCTGCTATTTTTTATAGTGATTTAGGAAAACCATTTGCAAATTGCAGCTTGTTAATGTGGGTGACCCCATGTGAGCTGCAAAGAGGAGATGTTTGGCTGACCTAAATTGCTCAGTTAGGACAAATGGCTTTTTTTTCCCCAACAGTAGTGAATAAATGGGCATAGCTGCCAAGCTGTCATAAGCTGTGGTTCCTGGCTCTAAATGCTCTCTGTCATGACAAGGTCTATTCAGCTGCTGAAGATTTGCTCTGAAAGAGGAATTTATTTTTTTTAACCTCCTGTTTGTTATGTGGATCTGTTTAGCTCTAATGCTTGTAAGATGCTGTCTTCCCATAAAAACCCAAACATCCTTATGTCGCATTTCAAGGGAATAAACTCATGGCCTTGGTGCCCCTAGAGGAAGAGGTCTTGCTGTTCCTGAAAACATTGGTAATTAGCTGTTCTCACCAGGCTTTCTCTGAAAGATAACAAAGAGATTTGATGTTGTGCAGCCCAAGTGCTGTTGCCAGACTTCAGAACTGCCTTGCCCTCATGGCAGAGGTTACTGCAGAGACCTGGCTGCTTTGTAGTGACTTCAGAACTGCTGTGCCAAGCCCTTTCCTTTTTCTCTCCACCCCAAAAAAATACATACTGGTACTGTCCCTGGTAAAGGTCTCCAGTAGTGCTGCAAGAATGTCCCTTCTTCTGAATCTGAGTGTTTAGTCTCTCCTAGGCCCCAGAAGGCAGAATGTTCACATGTGAATTCCATCAGGTTCAGAGTGATGATTCTCTCTAGTCCTAATCTGTAGGCTGAGGGCTGCTTTCTGATTTGTGTGTTCTCACTAGATTATGCACCTTCATTGTAAAATTGTATCAAATATAGACTAGGGCTGGACTAGTAGGGAGCCTAGAAATGACACTTTTATTGTGGTCAGTTCAATGACTGTATATCTTAGCTTATTCTGAAATAATAGTGATTCAGTAAGAAACATAAAAAATACAAGATAATGTTTGCACAAGTTTAAAACATCTGTCCTGTAGGTGTCTTTTAAAGTGTATTCCTGCTACCTATCATCTTGTATTCTCTGGGATCCAAAATAAGACAAAAGCAGTAGTCTACAGTACATTGTAAATTCTGCTGTTCATCCCAAATTCACACCACCTGTGCTTGTTCCCTCTCCTTCTTGACACATTCAGTATGGAAGTTCTACTGTTACTTTGATCCTACAAAGAATTATTATGAAGCTATCATCTGCTTGTGTTTCATTACAGCTCAGCCTGGTAACTACACAGAATAAAAAAGCTGCTTCCCTGAAGGATCTGGAAAATATTTAAACATGTGTTTTTATCATTCACCATGTTGGGAATTAGGAGGGCTGCTGGAGAAACTTCATATTGGAGCACTACAGTCAAAAGCACAGCAAGGCTTGTAAAACTTGAAACAAATTCTGGTTTATTCTGGTAAGAAAGGGAGTGGATGAAGATCCTGTCTCTGTATGCACAATAAAAATTGGAAGAAGACTGCAAAATGTTGTCATTCAAGTCCTTTAATGTAGCAAATGAAAAAATCTGACACAGTGCTGTGGCACATTCAGGGTTTTTTGGTCTAAAATCCACTAGCTCCAACTGTGATGATGGCGTACAGGGAGTAGGTAACACTTTTATTGAAATTCATCTTGGCTTTGTTCATGTGCAGTCAGTGTCTTTAATTTTTCTTTGTAGTGCAGGGAACTTGGGAGCAATTTGAAGATCCTTTATGAATTATAATTAGACTCATTACAGCATAAGTGTCAAAGAGTTGCTGTTTTGATGGTCAGTGTTTGAGCTGCATGATGCCTCTGTTGCCTTCCAGTGTAAAGAATTCAGTTTGGTTTGGTTTGATGCCCCTAAGGTAATAATGGAAATGCTGCTACTCAGAGAGTTCATTTCTAAGCTCTATAATCTTCCTGCAGTTGTGCTTTGTCTTCCTAATACACTGTTAATTTTATAATTATTTTACAATTCCTTGCTTTTCTGTTGATCTGCTCCCTTGGTTTGGACATATCTGGGAACTTCCATTCTTTTATTTCAATTTGCACAAAGGTGAATTCATCCAGCATTTACGCCTTTTGAAATAGTGGGTTTCAATTCTACAGATGCCAGGATGTGGGAATCCTCATGTACAAGGGGTTTTTTTGAGAGTTGAGCCATGTCATAGCTATCATTCTACAATTACAGCCAAACTCCATTTTCTCTTTTAGCATATATTACAAGCATTTGATAGGTGTTTAATTGATTTTGAAGTGCTCACATCTTGGCCTTAACTGACATAATTGCTTGTCCTTCCACTTAAATGTGAAGAGTGTAATTCTGGTTTCTAACCTCTCATGCAGCTGCTGGGTAGTGCTTGCCCAGTGCTTGATGGAAGTGTCTCATTTGGATTAATAAACCTGTGTGGCCATGGCAGAGGATCTTCACCATAGCTGCATTTTAGAGGATGGAGCTGGGCTGATCCCCCCCATGGAAGCAAGACTTTGTGCTGCCTTCTGAAACCTTGGCTGTTCGGGTGGAGCCTGCAAGATGGATGCACCCTCAGAAACAATTCCTGCTTGCTGCAGGGAAAGCCACTAGTTCCTACAGTGGTTGCTTTTTCTTTTTGATAGATGCCTGTACCCACTGCAGTCTCTAAATCTCAATTTTGGGTAAAAGATGTTGAAGAGTCTCCAAAACAACATGGATCTCTTTTTCAGAAGCTCCAAGGCGTCTGTTTGGGTGAGATTTTCATCCATCAGCAGGGTGATACACAGGCAGGCAAGTACCAGGCACCTTGTTTCCATTTGCATATTGCACAGCTGAGGTGATGACAGGCCACCTGGAAGACTTTGTGTGAGCCATTAATCCCCTTCACTCCTCAAAGGCAGGCTCTGGCTGTGAAGTAAAACCTGGCTGGAAGGGGCAGGTGCTTCTCAGTATTTGTGTATTTGCTCCTGGAGGCACAGAAGGGCAGCTGCATGCTTCCCTGTTAATTATGGGTATATTCATTTCACCTTGGGGTGCAGCTCCTACATGGTGGCTGTTTGCCAGAACAGGAACTGCAGGGATGACACAAGCACCTCACGGTGAAGAGAAGGGGCAGGAGAGCAATTCCAGCAGATGACACAGGAAAGGAAAAGGTTTCTGTCCTGGTCAAGAAGAGGAATGTGGTGATATGGAGCTCATCATACACCCACCACCTCCTTTCATTTCCCATTTCATTTCAGTCCAGAGGAGGCTGCTCCCATGTTGCTCCCAAACTGGGAGATCTGTTTTGTTCAAGATGGATTGCTCATTGTGTCCTTTCAAAGCCTTGCCTTTTCTTGCTCGGCACCAAGTCCATTCCATATTTCTGCATCTGGAGTCGAGAGGAATCCTCATCTCCTGGAAATCCTGCTATACAAGAAAATGTTCTCCCAGTAATGCATGACCCCAGCCAGTGCAGAGTGTGCAAGAACTTTCAGCCTGATTATCCCAAAGATCCACGGGTTCATACCTCATGTTCCTTTTCCAGCTGAACACGTACGGAGATCGTGGAGTTTGCAAGGACATCCTCTGTCTACAAATGTAAATGTTTTGAGGTAAGCAATATCTCTTTGAGGATGCCAAGGGGAAAACTTACACTGTGTGCTGTTTATGGGATGGGCACAGCTGTCAGTAACAAGCAGGCCTAAAAAAACCTTGAAATTTTACAAAATCTTGCAGCTGCAGCGTGCATGGTGATACCTGTCCTAATCCATGAAAGCTGTCCAGATCGTTGCAGTGAAGTGTTTTTGTAAGAATCCAAATAGAAATACGGGGAGGTCTAAACCACTGCTGGCAAGGATACTGCAAAAATGTACAGCATTTATTCACATACAGACAAAAGGCACAATTCTACAGAATATTTTAACAAAAAATACAGCTGTTTCACCTAGGTCTTTAGAAATACTTCAAAAAAGGGAGAAAATAAATACAGGATTGGGCCATGTAATATAAAATAGTCATCTCTACATATACTTTTTAATTTCTGTTTCTCTTCATGCACCTTTTTTTTTAATTAATTTCAGCTGAATGGACACCAAAGCTAGGCACATAGTGAAAAATCTGTACAAGTTTTACAAATGTCATCACAATTGTCTCAAACTTCTGAAATCAAGATTTGTACACAACATGAACCCTTCATTTAGATCTGTGTGAGTTTATAACCTAACAAATGGCATTCCAGGTAACTCTACAGACGTTCAACTAGCCTACAGTTGGACAGAACACACGGATCATATCAAAGATCTCTTGGTCAGTCAGCACAAGGAAAGGTCACGCTTGGAAACAGAAATCCAGCAAATCCCATTAAAACAGAGGGGTGGGTTTGTCACTGCAGTACCTGCAGCACCTCCTGCTGAGGGCTAAGCACAGGGACAAAACTAACCTACAGAGCTGGTCATACCACAGCCTTTTTGGTTTGGGGTCAGCTCCACTGGAAACCTCACAAAGCTTTTTGCCCTCAGTGCCAGGGGACAAAGCAGCTAAGGCATTCACTCTGCACGCCGTCAGTGTTCATAATAATAGTGCAAATTAACAAGGTACCTCTGTCCCAGGGGTGTGAGGTTAAAGGTTTACTCAGAATCCAAATTTAGGGTATCCCATCTATGGCTTGACAATTCTTGTGTGGTCATGAGCTTTCCTTACGGAAAATACCAGTGCCTGTCTGGAGATAGTTGCTGGGATGTTGAGTAGAACTTCTTGGCTTTTACCTTTTGTCTGTCTGCTGTTTATACTTTGAACACATCCCAAGAGTGACTATGTAACCTCACTCACAAGTGCCCTACCTGACTTTCACCTCCGTAAGTCACGTATTTACTCTGACTTCTTGGGCCCAGCAACAGGATCTTGAAAGTGAATTATCTTACATAAAATTCCCCTTCCTCAAAAGGTTAAGACTTCAGAGTTTTAAAACAGGGATGAATTCTGGTGAAATACATAATTGATAGTGTTAACTTGCATAGCAAGATAGGGTGTTAAGCCTTTTTTTATTTTCTGATTGAATCCTCAGTCCTATGGCAGAGGAATTCTGTGTTGTCAGTGTTCCCTCCTTGAGAGGCAAGGGTCAGACATTCCAAGGTGAGTGGATGCCATAACAGCAGGCTGGGAGTGGGAAAGGGGAGGAGGAGGAGGAGGTTCTTTATGCCTCTCTCTGTTAATACACTGCTGCTACCACTTTTTCACCAGTACATACCTCTCCTACATCTATGAAAAACTGTACAGGCTCCTAATGCTCCACTGTGATCTGTGTGCTCTACTCAGTACAAAACAGTATCCTCACAACCTGTTCATATTATTGCTCACAGCTTACTTATTATTGCCACTTGCAATTATTAAAAAAGTACACAATCAGAATACAAGTTCCCTTCTCCATCAAATCTAGTCCATAATAGAATGAAATAGTTTTTTCTTTGCTTGACTGTAAAGAGCTAATCACAATGTATTGCCTTTGTGTTTTATCCTATTTGAAAATATATAGTTAAAGCAACCTTTTAGTGTCATAAGCCAGACTCTCCAAGTACATATCATTAGTGCATCTGTGGTGGCCTTTGGGAAATCCTCCTGCCTCGTGCCATAGAAAACTTCTGTCTGGAATTGTCATCACACTCTCGAAGGCAGGTGCCTGACTATGCGTGACAGGTTACTCCATAGAGTGCTGGAACCCCCCAGACCTGCCCCTTGCTCAGAATTGAGCCATTTGGGAACATCCTTTGTGTCAGTTCCAATCTTTCAAGCCCTGCCCTGTCCCTTCCTCCTCCTCCAGTGCAACTTCATGGCTGTGCCTGGTCATCATTTACATGTAAACTCTGGAGCATAGGGAGGGGTTTGAGCTGCCACCTGTGCTCAAACTGAACACAACAGAACACATTCTGCAAAGAGAGGAGAAAGAGCTGCCCCTGCCCAGGGATGGGGAGCATTTGTAATGGGATTTACCAGTGCATTGCAGTATGGTCTAACAACCATCTGCCACTCAATACACATGAGTTAAATTAAGAGCTTGTGCTTTTCCAGAAGTCAGGGGAAAGGAGTAAAATTTTCAGTGCCTTTTAGCTAGAAGGGATGAACAGAGCCTGATTCCTCCTACCCACCCCTAGCCCCTTTTAAAAGATTTTTGTGAATTGTGTGCATCCGAACTCCTGTTTTAGTAGTGATGTCACTTTTCTGCTTACTTAGGGAAGTTGCAAATAAGGGAGACTCAAACTTTGCACAGAAATGGGGAGGGTGAGGGGGTGTGGATGGGGCAGAGGGAAAAAAAAAAAAAAAAACAAAACAAAACCGAAGAGCTTAAAACAGCTTTAAGTGCATGTAAACATATTTATACAACTCAGAAAAAACGGGCTTTCGGTTTGTCAGTCTGTAGCTCTAAGAATGCTCCTCTCTCACACTGATGAGTAAGGTGGAGTTGGCTTGTAGGCGGTGACTCTACTGACCCCATCCCTGTGTCCAGTCAGGTCGCCAGGATGCTTCTCCGAATAATGTCTGTCCTCCTGCCGATGCTGCTGGTCGGACTGAGCCTCTGCTGCCTGCACTTTTTTTCAGCCACTTCCGTCTCCGAGTCGCTCATTTCGGCGTCGGGGACGTACCCATCGTTCTCGCTGTCAGACTTTAACTTGCTTTTTGTCCGCTCCTTCGCTGGAACTCTGCCCACGCCCAGGTAGGGGTAGCCGGAGTTCTGGCGGCAGGCCTCCTCCAGGCTCTCCCCCTGCTGCTGCCTCTCCCCCTTCTTTGGAATTCGGAATCCGCCCCAGTTTTTCCCTGGGCTCGTGGGCGTGGTAGGCACTTTAACTACTGTCTGATTAGAGTTTACTCTGACGAGACCCCCGTTACATTTAGGCACTATATCCCTCCGCGTGCCAGGCGCTGACCTACCACCGGAGTGGTTCACAGCCCTTCTGTTTTCCAGTTGCCTCTGAGAGAGTTCCGTGGGTCTCAGCGGTTTGTGGTTGTGTTTAGAAGTCTTTTCCTTCAGTTCTGCCTTCGCCACCTCGCACTGCGGGCGATTGTCTCTTCTTTTCCTGTGCTCTGGTATAACGGCACCGTTTTTCTGCTGTGCCGATACAATCCGTGTCTCAGCAAAGGTCTTGTCAAAATTTAAAAAGCTGCCTGGAGCTGCACCTCCTTCCCTCGGGCTGGGCTGCCTCAGCAGGGATTTGCTGTCGTTCCCGGACCTGTCTCTTACCCTGTCTCTCTTGTGCTGTTTTTTCAAGGAGTGGGCCAGAGATGTGCCCATCTGCTTCCTGAAGAAGGCAGAATGCCACTTCAGGTCCTCGATCTTGGGGGCATTGGGGCCCAGCGATGGGCTGTTGAACAACACCGTGTTTTCCATGGAGGAGAAGGAGGAAGGCACACCTGCATGGAAGCAAACTAAGTTCAAGTCAAGCAATTCCATAGCTGTGTAAATACCAGTTTGCAATGTACCTGTTTTAACTCTGCTCCTCACACCTGACGTGTTCACACCAGAAATGGGTATTTGGCTGCCTGTCCTGCACTTTTAGGTCACAGCTCTGTGGCTATATCATGGTTTCACGACATCCTGCTGATGTGGTTTTATCTTCCTGTACCTGCACCTAATTACACTTGTAGCAAACACAAGTCCTAGCACTACTCTGTCCACTAAGACAAAGACACTCCTCAGAGGCAGAGGCAAAAAGCAACCAGCAAGTGGATCTCACTAATGCTATCTAAAATATGGTTTATTAGTTACTCAATAGTTCAAGGATAATCTGGCCACTGCAGTAATTTTGAAGGTATTCATCTTTCTGAGGAATGAAATGAGAACAAATGAGGCCCTGTTTGTCCTTCACAGCCTGTAAGCAAACCTTGTCCCTGTGGTCTAACATGAGGAAGAGAACACTGAGGCATACCTGAAACTCTTTCTTGTTCCAGCTGCTTTGTGTAGCTGTTGAATATCTGTTCCTGGACTTTGCAAACAGATCTCTTGATTTTTTCTCTCCGCGTCACCATGTAAGTGAGGTTACGCACCTGGAAGACAGCAGGGGGATGGGTTTTACAGGAATTGTATTCCCAGGATATTGCCCTATCTGTGCTTTGAATTAATTCAGCTGGAGCACTGTACACCATTTAAACAAGGTAGTACCGTATTTAAATTTAGCCACCTTCAACACAATTCTTAGAGAACAGTCTATTTAACTGACAAATTATCTGCTGAATTAACAGGCAATTTAATTGACAGATGATTCCATCAGATTTGGAGAATCACGGCACAGAAGTAACTTCTACAAACACCTGAGTCACACACACACGAAATCTAGGGAGATGCTGGAAATCCTTGAATGCACTCAGTATTAAACACTTCCCATATAAAAGAATGACTGAGAAGTACAGTCATTCTCTTATATGGGAAGTGTTTAATACTAAGGCTCCTCTCTCAGTACAAGGTGGTACCCTTTGAATTACAACCTTGTGGCCTGATCTGGAGAAATGTAACAGGTGTGTTTGTTTTTGCAGTGTCCCTTTTTTAAAATCCAAATTATCTTGAATGTACAATCAATGTGAACAGAATAGTAAAGCATTAAAAATATTACCAAAATCATGTATCCTGTTTTGACATCACATTTAGAAATGGAAAGGATACACACAGAATAATTTAAGATCTAGGGAACATAGTTACAAACTCTAATTATTCAGCTGATCAAAGAGAAGATGACAAGAAAGCCTGAGCACATGGAGCAGGAACAAAAGATGCCAGGTAACAGGTAGGATCTGAGCCATCTGAACAACTATAGAAGGGCCATGGGCTGGGGTTGAAACTAGGAGAAAAATCAAAAGAAAAACTACAGCAATTCATTATAAGAGTAATTAGACATCAGGATCCTTTACAAAGGATACAGTACATCCATGAGAACTTGCTGGCCTGATTTAAAGATTAGACAGTATTACAAAAGAAAGGCTCTGGTTCACCTGCACTGAGGTAGGACCTCTTGAGCCAGCTTTTGTCCATGGCCTACGTGAGCCACGTGCTGTAGAGATGTGAAAAACTAATTTCAATGTTCTTTCTGGCTCTAAGAGCTCTTAAATTAACCCAAAAAGAAAGGGATTCAGGATCAGATGTACTTATTGAAACCAAACTGATCCTACTGAACTGTTCTTCAAACATTCAAAACCTAAATGAATCAAACATCATTAACCTCCCAAACCTACATAGATAGTCCAGGGAAACATCATCCTACTCTGGTATGCCAATGAAAAACAGATCTGCTCCAAATCAAAGTAAGTTTCATCATCTTTTCACTGGATGAAAGGAGCATGGAAAGCCCTTAAAGGTTGAAAAGGCTTCAGCTGGGGGCTGCAGTGCAGTCCACAGCCATCAGAGTTAATCAGTAAAAAAGGCCCAAGCAAAAACATGACAGTCCAGTTGCAGGTGATTGAATGCTACACTCCAAGACCTGCTGGCCCTGTGACTGACCTCTGTGTGCAAAGGGCAATTGCTGTGCTCTGGAGAAATTTAGTGTTAATGGTCTTGCCTGACAGCAGAGCTCTGAGCTGAGCTGCAGCTCGGGGTGAGCGCAGTTTGGGAACTGGGCTAACTGTGGCCAGCACAGGCAGTGCCGTGGCTTACCCGCTCCAGGTCCTGCCGGAGGTGTGTGAAGAGCTGCAGCCTCCTGAACAGAACATCCTGCTCCCGTTTAGCCAGATTGTCCTCCTCATCCTTCTTTGGGGTAATCAAAGGCTTATTGAAATTGGATTTCCTCTTCAGCTTCCAGTACTGGTAAAGGAATTCCACTGGCTCCTCAGGCAGCCTCAGTACTTTGGCCACTTCCAAAGACTCAACAAATGTGTAGAACTCGTCCTCCAGCTGCTGGAGCTTTTGCTTGCGGAGGCTGACCCTGTGGGCCTCCTCCTGGTTTTGATCCATGGTGTGGAAAGGGTCCATGTGGGCAGGAAGAGAGGTGTCCTGAATCCCATTCCTGTTTTCCTGACCTGGGCTTTCACTCAAAGTCTCAGCATCCGCTTTCTTGGTGGAGCTGTGCTTGGGACAGTACGACTTGAACTTCACCTCGTCGTTCTCTGCCAAGATGGTTTTCATCTCCAAGCCGCGGTCAAACGCGCAGGTGACGTGAAAGGCTGTTCTGCAGTTTTTCACTGAACACTAGAGAAAATAAATTACAATTAACCAAATAAATATAAAGCTAGGCACACTGCCTAAAACTATTGGAGAAGTCAGGGCTGCTTTGGAAGAAGAACCCTGTCACAACGCTCTGCTTCTAAGCTGCACGTACTGCTTTGCTCTCTTTAATTAGGGTTATGACTTAGTGCTTTCAGGCCAGGCAAGGATCAAGTGGCCCAAAGGGACAGGAATGTTTAATCCCCCCTCCAGCCCCACCATGCTATTCCATGCACAAAAAGCCACAAGAGGAAACTCCTGCTGACACCAGAGCCACTTGGGTACAGCACTGTTACCCGAAGTAAAGCGTTCCCCTTTGGACTGTGCCAGCACAAGGTGGGGAAAAAAACATTGTGGTGGCTCCAGGCCAATCTGAGACTTTAATTAAAGTCTTTCCCAGCACCTGGACTCATGCTATCCAAAAGGCCTCAACCAAAGGGAATTTTTTCCCCCGTTATCCCAATTTTATAATGTCAAATATTAAATCACTGTCAACCATCACCTCACAGCCTTCACTTCACCTTGGAAAGGAGCAGAACAGGAAATTCAAATCTTGTCATTTTTCTTCCTACTCAGTGAACCCAGCCATCACAGAGCGATGGGCACTAGTTCTGCTGATTTAGCACTTCATTTCCATTATATCTAATTTCCTTTTGCAAAATGCTATCATATATACCACTAGCCACCAGCTGAAAGGTTTAAATACATATAAGTATGTATACATACACAAACACACATACATATGTGTTTGGACCCACTCACACCTCTGGTGGACAGGATTTAAAGTGGAAATGAGCATTAGAGCTCCTAACTAGGAAACAAAACTATGCTTAACCCAAGCCACTGACCCTGAAAGAGCAACACAGTGCACTGGCATGTTTATACAGTGCTTTGTAAAGAAGCCAAATCTCTCTCTCCTCTGGGTTTTCCTGCTCAGGTTGACTCAGCAGCCAGATGGTTTATAAAGGTATGGCAGGGTTTAAACTGCACAGGTTTCAAATGAGCAGTCTTTAATAAAAGCAACATGTAAAAGGAATTTAAAAATACCAAAGCATATTTTGCCCTTTCCTCTCCTACTAGCAAACAGGCCAGAAGCATCCCAACTGGAACACTGGGCAGTACAGAGAAGTGCTTTAGCAATAATTAGCTCTTACTGCAGTTCATGTTTGTTGGGAGAAGAGGGGAAAGCTTGTCTCACTGGGAGGAAATCTGCTGAACCTGGGGGAATACGCAGTCTTGCTTTTCCCAGCTTATTACAGCTGCTCCCTGACCAGCCTGACACACACTTCCAGCTGCCACTTTTCCTAATTGTTGTGCACATATCAGAAGGTGGCCTGGAAAACAGACAAAAACAGCTTCAGCTACGTAACAGCAGCCAAGAGAAAAAGGGTGGCTCTGCAAGGAGGGATTATGGTTGCAAATTTATATGCTGTGGACAGATTTACTTTCTCTAGTTAACGCTTAGTATTTCATACATTCCTCACATGGCAGTGGACTGTGATAGGTTTCACTGGAACTACTGCTGCCTTGCTGGTTTACAGCTCTTCCTGGCAGCCTCACGCAAATAACTTGGGGCAGAGGAGAAAAGGGAAATGGATATAAACTAATTTCAAACTAGTGTAGGACTTGAGCAATTTTTGTGTCCTAATGCTGGTCTGACCACCGTGGATCCTGTAACATCAGGCTAGCCCCAGAAGAAAGAGCTCTACTTCAGCCTTATGAGACTGTAGTATCATCCCTCTGTCTCAGGGAGCTTCCTGAGGATTGTTTTGCTGCTGGAAGTGCTCTGAGGATGAGGTGCATCACCACAACACTAAGCTACATCTTACTGTCTTTTTCTACACAAGCACAACACTGCCCCAAATGGGTCACCTGTCCTTACACTCCCTCATCATTTATTCTCAAGTAAAGGAGATCAAAGTTTTGTCTGCTGTCCTAGTATCTCCTCTTTCAAAAATCTGAGGTTTGGTAATACGTTTTTTCAGTCTTTCTAGAGTATAAAACTTTTCTTAAAAGGATTATTTAACATTTCTGAGTGGTTTTCCACCGTGAAGGATCTACAGGTGCTTACAGCTAACAACACAAAATAAATATGCATGTGAAACAACACAGCCTCGTTTAAAATGCTCTGGTGCAGATCAGATCAAGTAAGTCCTTAGTAACAACCAGCAGCACATTTTCCTATCTACTAAAAACTGACAGAAGAAAACGCATTTGTGTGGTTCAATTACCTGTATAGAAGCTCCAACCTTTTCATTACAAAGGCTGCACACCAGTGCCCACCTACTGCTGGGAATGTGGGAAACTTTTGTGATGGGCTCCATTTTCTCGGGGCTTCCGATGCTCACCTAAGAGAAAAATGGTCAAAAAATTGGAGTGACTATGACACTGTTAACTGAAAACAGAAACAATTTTATTAAACCAGTCAAATTCCTTGTGTGTGTATATGCAACTTAGTGTGTCCCAAGTTCCTCAGTTTATCAGGATCTAAAATTCTTTTTTCAAAAAAATCAGTTTCTCATCTTGTGAACAAACAAACCAGTTTCAAGGTGAAGCTCACCAATTCAAGATTATCATACAGGATGAACACTTTGACTATGAGAACCCACTGAAATCCTGCCAGATTCAAACTTTCCTGATTCACCTTTAATGTTCTGTTTACAAAGTGAAATGGTTACCTGGTTAATGAGGTACCTTGTTAAATGAGCTTTGCCAGCAGCAAAGGCCTCACTATGATTGACAAAGGGGATTTAATCAGCTTCTTTACAGGTGAAGCATCATCCCCTGCCAGCCTTTTTACCTAACCAAGAAGCTTTTATACTTCATTTCTGAGTTGAACAATGCTCTGAGGAGGTTTTTTCTCTCCCAGAATGCCAGGCCCAGCACTCACCTCTGGAATCCAGAGAGCACAGCTGACGTGCACCCACTTGGTGCCGCTCCGGGTGGGCTTCATGGCGCCGCCCTTCTTGGGGCACAGGAGGCACTTGGGCTGGACGCCCAGCGCGCAGGTCCGGCACAGCCAGCTGCCCTCGGGCACCTTCAGGATCCCGTAGCACGCCTGCGTCCCCACAGGCAGCAGGGGCAGAGAGAGCAAAGCAAACACCACCTTGTTTCTTAGCTGATCACACACAGCCCCCCGCAACTCTCAAAGTTATTCTGACTCAGAGGGAAAAGTGCAGGACGGCAGCTAATAAAGAGCACGTTTTTCAGAAGGTTGTGTCCTTATGGAGCCCCCTATCCCAATTACTATCAGCTTTAACACACTTAAATTGCAGGTTTGATGTGAGCAGAGAAAGCCTACGGGTCTGGAAAGACCGACTTTACTCTGTGTATCTTGTGGCATAGTCACTCGTACTTACAGCTGTCACAGGCCTGGTCCTTTATCATTAGTACAAAAGCAGTTAAGTAACACATGCCAGGAAACGTGTTTCCTGCTCACCAGACAAGTTTTTCCAAACACTGAATGACAACAGAAACTTGTTAAAGCTGAGAAGGAAGGATAGGCTGATGGGAAGGCACCTGCCAGAGTAGGAAGCATCCATGGAAACAGACAGGCTTAAACTGTATCTCTTCTTTTATGTTAAGAAAACTTCTGAACTACCACGGAAAGGTGACACACAGTAGTGCTTCCTTAGCACAGCTCTCTGTTAAATTACCTGCAATAAACCCCACCCGTGTCTCTACTGACTGCCCTTTTGGAAAAGTTTCTGTTACCACCCCACACCGTGCTGCTGCCATACCTGGTGCACACAGATATTGCATTTGTCACAGAACACCATTTCATTGCCATCCTCTCCATCTGGAGACTGACAGACGTCACAGACGACATCCTCATCGTATTCAATCCCCAGCCCTTCTTCCGTCTCGATGGCGTGGTTCATGTTATCGTAGCAGCGCTGCTCAAACTCCTCCATCACCCTTTCCATGGTGTACTCGTCCAGCTCCAGCATCCCTGGAAAACAGGAGTTGTAGTTTAAGAGAGGAGTGATAACCACCATCGCAAACAGCTCCACCTTCTCTCTTAACAGCTGAGTAGACACAGCCAATCCCCACACAGGCACATTTCATTCCTAGACAATCATGCCTGTTCCAGCATAAGCCAGGGAAACTGTAAAAAAATAGCAAAGCTGTCTTGTAACTGTATTAAACTAACAAAAGTGGAGTGTCCAAGTCTTTCAAGTTCTATGAAAAACTTTCCAAGACTGATTCTGGCTTCCTGGTCTTGTTCTCATTTTTCCTCTGGGGACAGCCCTGTCTATGGCTTTTGCTCCAATTTTGCCACCCAGATGTTGACTCTGATGAAAGATTTGAAAGTGTTTTGTACCAAAAGTGATGGGGCAGGGGGAGAACATCAATGACAAAATCTGCTATGGTACTTAGAGGGAATCTGCAGTTTCTAACAACGGTTGTTGGTTTATCACAAGTTCCAACCCAAAAGGATGCAACCCCAGCTGAGGTCTCCATCAGACCCTGCTACAACAGTAAATTAATTTGTTTTAAGAAATGAAAAATACAACTGTAATAAACACAACATCAAATCTGGGACAACAATTACATGCACTATCTAATCTGAAATTGTCTCTTTTCCAACGGCATCCATCAGAAAATTATCCATGACACACAGCTACAGACCCATTATGTTGTGGTATTTTATAATTCAGATTTGTTTTGAAATTGAAAGACCTCCCTTTCCAGGTAACTCCCCCAGTTTATATCCTGGGCATGACCTTCTATCATGTAAAATATCCTTTTGGTCAGTTTGGCTGACCTGTCCTGGCTATGCTCTCTCTCAGTTTCTTTTGCTCACCTCCTCACTGACAGAGCATGACACAAGGGGAAAAAAAGCCCCTGACTTAGGATAACCACAGACCCCAAAATATCAGTGTGTTATCAACACCATTCTCATTATGAATCCAAAACACAGCACTTGTAACAGCTACTGAGAAGAAAACAGCTCTATCCTAGCTGAAATCAGGACAGGCAGAGAGGAGATGGCAATCTCAGGATGGGCATTTAACAAGAAAACTCTCCTTTCAGCTCTCCCTGTGAAAAACTGAGCCAAAAATTCCACAAAACAAATAATAAAAAACCTCTCTAGCTGCTCCAGATCAGAAGACAAGCACTCCACAAAAGTACTTCCAGCTTCCTTTACTGACAGGTAAATCCTTGCAGCAGGAATCAATGCATCTCATGCTAACCCAACCTGAGCAGCTGAAAGTAGCAAGAGGGAACATCCAAAATCCTGCTGATGAAAGGATTTTGCCCTGCAACCCAGAACTGCTGCACCAGTAAAGCAGATGATGGCAGGTTTTACACCAGGTCACAACTGAATTCTATCTGCTCTCAGTTTGTAAGTGACCCTTAGAGATGTGACTGACTGCCTGTGAGTTTGCAAGGGTTACAGAAAGGGAAGCAGAGGCTGCAGCTGCTGTTCAGATGTTCACAGTCATTCTTTTACAGAACCACTGTATGTTCTCAGTACCTGAAGCAGTCCTACAGGGATCAAAGAAAACACCAGGAATTCATGGCTGCAGGGGCACCATAAGGAAGTGCTCCAGGTGCAGATCAGAAGTAGGTCACTTTTCAAATGCCCATTTGTAGTACCTGTAGTGTGCAGTGTCTGACCAAGCACCCATGTACATGTTCCAAGACCCCCACTGACAGGAGCATTTCCTTCCCTCTGCATACAGCAAAACTGAGTGGGTAACGATTTAGAGCAAACAAACTACAAGAAGCTACACCAAGACATAAGATCCAACAAATTCTAGCTGTTCACTGTGCCATGTGCAGCATGTACTTTTAAAGGTTATGCTGGTGTAGCAGAATGGGGCACCCTGCAGAGGTACAAATCTGCCCCTCTCGTGCTGCTCACACCCCACTGTAGGAGGCCTTGTCTGATTTTGGCAAAAGACAGACAGATTGCATAGAAGGATACCAAACAAACAATAAAAAGTACATTTTTCCCTCAAGGAAAGCCAAGGGAACTTGCTGCTGCTGTTCTCCTGAAGATGGTAACACAACTGGAAAGATAACCTAAACTCTGGAATCATAAACTGAAATCCTCTAAGCCCAGCACTAAACCTGAGCAGGGCTGATGTGAGATCTGGAAAATCGGCCTGGATAAGAGACCAGGCCAAGGCATCATCTGTTTCTTTCATTTGTTGGTTTAGAAAGGAGAAACAGAGTTATAAATGGTCATTTTGTGGTTTACCAGTTCTTCAGCCATGAAGCTATGGGCTACAGCCAGGTAAAACGTGTCTGACTAAACTGCAGCCCAAAGCAGGGAACTGCCACAGTACCAAAACAAAAACCAGAAGTGTTCACCAACATGTCCAAACCTCTTCCATCTGGCACAGCATTTTCCCTCAGCCAAACAATGTGGCAGAAGTTCTGTGCTGACTTACTTCCTATTCAGTTCCACTGAAACCCTCTTCTGAAGCCACTCACTTTACCAAGAAAACATTCCAGGTCACCCCTCTCCCCTGTCCTTTCCTTTATAAAGCCCATTCTTCATAAAAGCTCTCCTCGTGACAGCTCTTCCTCCTGCTTTGGAACTACAGCACACAGTCACAGTGAGACTTGGGAGCCCCCTCCAATAAATCAGTGCAGGAATTCCTTACTGTCCCATTCCCTGCGCCACTCAGCTGGCACAGATCCTTTAAACCTGCCAAACAACTTGTCTTGCCTTCTCTGCACTGAGCACCCTGAGCTAAAATGATGACACAGATTTGTGATGAAGACAAAAATAAATAAATAGGGCTACCTGGAAAAGCTACCTGAGTGGTCTCTCTGGTGTTCTCTTTGAGAACCAAGATGGCAAACTGGGAACTTTGTGAGATGGAAAGCAGCTGAGAAAAAAACAGAACATGTGGCCAGATTCTGACCAGGTCTAAGCAGATACAACAGAGGAGTTATGAAGGGATCTATGTTAAGGCTTAATCACATCAGCTCTGCTCTCCCATGGCTACCCCAACTCATATGATTACTATCTCCTCATACCTCTACTGCTTCTTCCCACTGCTGCCCTCCCTGAAATGATCCTTGAGACTGCCAGCTTTAAAAAGAAAAAAAGGAAAAAATAAGGCAACAAATGCCTCATTGCTCACCCATTTCTTTGAATTCTTCATTGGCAAGCTGCAGCCATGCTACGTCCACGTCATTGAGGTCATAGCGGCACATGCTGTCTGCCAGGGTTCGGATGTCCACGTAGCCCAGCTCCGGAGGCTCCGCGCCCGAGGAAACGATGAATTTCCTGGGACGCGTGAAGGTGACGGCTTTTGTCTCGGACACGACTCTGAAACAGACAGGCAGGCAGGCATCAGGAGGGCCAGGCTGCTGAGAGGCTGAGCTCTAGACAATTCAAAATGCTTTACCCTAAGTGACTAACAACCAGCAGCAGCAGCAGCCATCTAGCCATCCCAGCAATCACCTGGCAGCACTGAGATGGGAAAACAGTACCATCCCCTTCCATAACTGATTGGTGGTGGTGTAAGAACTTAACTGGAGCTGTCTAGAAATCCAATTCATTGCCAGAATTCTAAATAAATATTAGAGGACAGAGCTGTGCTTACTCTTACCTGAAATTCATACTTGTTTAAAGCCAAAGCAGGGACCCTGTATTTACACAGGGGCTGCCATAAATACACCCATTAAACTCTGGTTTAAGACTTTTTTAAATCAATCTGCTTAACTAAAATACTGATCACAAGAACATTCAAAGAAAAAAGAAGTATTTCCAGCTGTCTCAGTAGAGGACATTGCCCTTTCTCTTAGTCAACAGCATACACTGAAATTGAGCTTGGATGAAACTCCACAACATAACCCTGGTCCCTCCAGGAGCAAGAGGCCACGCTGCCAAATGCCTGCTTCGCCTCCTACACTACCACTGGAGATGGGTTTTTTTGGGTGCTAGTGCTACAAGGGAGGAGATTGCACCACCCTGTGTTGCCACAAGTCTCTGCTGGGAACAGCCTAAGCTCCACAAGAACAGGACAGCCTCCATACCTCACTCTATTCTGCCCCCATCTGAGGTCCAACGACGTGTTAACTCCTAGCAGAAACCTTGATCTGCTGCTGCTGTATTTGCACAAACAGATCTCTGTAAATCCTCTACCTATTTCAGTCTTGCACATCCCTAAAACTTCCCCCTCTTCTAGCTTATTTCAGACAAGGAGAAATGGTGAGCAAGAGCGAAACGCTGAATTTGGAGCTTCTGAGGTGCTGTGAAAAATACAAATGTGAATGACCTTGCCAGCCTAACTGCACTGCCCAAACTGTTTCTGGTCATACTGCACAGTGTTCAAATGTTACAGACTACTGCATCTTCACAGAGAATGTACTTTAAACTGGGCACTTCTCTCCAAATCTTCTTTATCCTAAATTCCTTCCAGAGTACCTCTCTGTGGAAATCATAACCTCTGGGCAGCACCCTGCCACAGTAGTGGCACAGAAGAAAGAAGCACAGTGACTCTCTGACCTCAAAACAACTCCCTTTCCTGGCTTTATTTCTGTGTTAGAAAGAAGTAAAAAAAAGGCAACCCTTGCTACACACTGAAAGCCATTCAGCTGGACGGTCCATCTGACCACATGTTTACAGTGCATCTCCACACAGCCTCGTTCCTTTCTCCTGCTCCTCTGCCCTCACCAGTCCCTACCTTTTACTCACTGTTATGCTCCTTACTAGCACAAGCTCCCTGTCCAGCCTTGGCTTCTATCCTGCACCAGCTATGATCTGTCTATTGCTTATTCCATGTACAGAATTACCCCCTTCCCTCCCAAAGTCAGGCACAGAGCAGTTCCTGCACTCCAGCAGCACCAGGACAGGGCTCTCTGAATGTTTTTTGAGGGAGCAAAGAGGACAATAATCAGGCATCAATGGGCCCCTCTGACCAGGAGGTGCTCAGCAGTAGGACTACACAAGATAGCTCAGCAGAAAACAAGGAGTGGTGCCTGCTGTGCCAATACCTACAGCTATGATGCCTTCTTTCCCTGTCTTTTACCATCTTAAAATTGGATCAACATCTTTACTGGCCTTTGGCAGAGAACAGCTCTCTCCTAAGTGAGTACCAGGACCTGCTGTAGCCACCAAAGCACCTCCCTGACAGACACAGGGCAGTGATCCCCTGGGAGGTTTTTCCTCTGCTCAGGTCCACAAGTGTATGGCCCTCCCAACAGCCTTGGGAGATGCTTAACAGGGGAATCAGTGAGGAGCAGGCAATGTGAGTGCACATGTACTCTGTGTGTGTGTGTGCCTCTGCAGGGACTGGGAGAGGGTATGTTCCCATGTCCTAAACTGCAGAGCGGAGAGAAAAATGCCAGGTTGCCCTTGGAGCTCCAGCTCCAGTCCTTTGGAAGGAGGAAGGACAGGGTTTACCTGATGTGCAGGTTAGCCCCTCCTCGTACAGACCTAGTGGGGCACTCTGCAGGCTGCTGCACAGAACAAAAACAAAACAAACTTTCCTCTGCCCCCCTTAATCCGAGGCTAAAGCTGACAGAGACAGACCTAGCAAGAAGCAGTCGGTGTTCCATCATCACAAATTTTTTGCTATGTATCAAGGATTCAGCTACTATGGTACCAGCAGCACTGATGGGTCATTTGGTAATGCCTTATGGCCCAGCCTGGACTGACTCAAAGAGATCTAGAATGATTAAATGGCAAAAATCCTTGCTTTTATTTTCTCCAATCCCTAGTAAGCACAAAATGGGCTGCAGCACACTCCTGCCCTTAGAACTTCAGTGTTTAATTTGAAACAGGAAATAGTATCTATGTGTAACGAACATGGCAAGGAAAATAAGAGGTTTTTGGATAAGAGCTAAAAGATCTCACATTATTTAGTTACATGAACATCTGGACTGTTCTTAAAACAGGTGAAATGTTGTACAATCAATTTCTAAGGTTAATAAAAGAAATTACAAAAAAAAGTATGAAAACAAAATAAATGCTGTGTTTTCTCTAGCCCTTAAGCCTGGTTTGTACAACTGTTCCTTGAAAAGAACCCGTGGCTTGGAAATAAGCAGAGGGAACACCAGACAAGGGCTCTTCCAGCAATGGTAAGTGACCTCAAGTCTGGCTTAAAAATAGAAGCTATTTTTAAGATTCTGTCATCACACTCCATGCTAGAGTATTGCCAAAAACAGTTCTCTGACATTTGTGTTTCACATGGGCAGAACATGCCTGACTCTTGACCTCTCTGACCATTCCAAAAGGTGAGGCAGGTTGCTCTCCATCTCTGAGAACCAGGACCTTCCTAGCTAGGCACTGTGCAATGAAGCTCAGGAAGCCAAGGCAATGTAGACATCAGCTGCTAGCACAAAGGTGTGTGTATTTGTTCACATTCCTCCAAATTATACCTGGCTACTGGTTCTGGGATGGTCCCTGGGCTAACTGGCACCTGAACTCCCTTTTCCCACTCCTGCCTCCAGGGATCTGCCAGCACATAGTATTCATCAGGGTTCAGCTGGAAGGAGTCATGTAACTTCATGGCAGTGATCAGGTCCGTTCTGAACACCTGCAAAGAGAGTGACCAAGAGAGAAAAACAGAGACACTGACATTTGATATCGACACTCTGCGATTCACAGCTTCAGGGTAACCATGGAGCACAGTGTGCAACAAGGTCACTGTACCACCAGTGCACTAGCCCAGCCCACTGCAGAACAGGTTTTAGCTTCATGGCAAGGAAAGGAGGTGGCTGAAGGCACCAATACTGACAGCATGACTTTCACCTAACTGCACTACAGGTCCTGGTGCTCCTCCTGCACTGGAGACTTCTTCTAAAAGGTGTTACCCACTTTCACCTCCATATTGGCTTCAATAAAAGCTGCAGGAGCTCCGAGTTGTAAAACAGCAGCACAAGGAAGATTCATGTTTGCTCCCAGGCTTTTTTGATTTTTTTTTTTTAATTATTGGAGCTCTGACTCATACCAAGACATTCAAGAAATTCCCTGTGGTAGAAATCAAGGCATGACTCCACCATGACCAGCCGCAAGAGAAAATTCTAAGGAGATGACTCTTTGTGCAAGTACTTATAAAAAACAACGCAAAAGATAAAAAAAATAAGATCCAAACCGGAATTCTGGTGGCAGCTCCCCGTTCAGCACAGGTATTTATTTATTCAATCAGATACAGACACCTCTGTGTCACAGTTCTAATTTTCCTTTGCCTCTGCAAAAGCATCCAGCTCTAAAGCCAGCAGGATGTTTGGCAACCTGTGGGCTAGCAGCCATGAACAAGCAGCCATACTGTCTTCAACAAGCCACAGAATGAAATAAAAAGGGATTCACTCCTGTGGCAGGCCTGCTGTGGCACTGCTGTGGCAGCTTCAGCCTGCTGGCGTTGCAGAAAGCAGAGTGCTGCTATCACAGGCATCCCAACTACAAGCCTGCACTTGCTGACACAAGTTCCAGCCCTTCTCACCCCCTGCTCCCCACAAAAGGCAAGGCCCTCCTCACCTCCACAACACTAATTTCTAACTACTCCATGCCTCATTCAAAGGAAAGGGTTAAAAAGCAACCAGGTGACAGAAAATTAGCACCACCAGGACAAGAAGAGGACAGGCAGAGCTCCCTGCAGACTTCTCAGTCCGTGGTGGTCAGAAACAACATCCACAGAACCCCACGCTGCAGCTACAGAAGAAAAAACTCTGGATTTTCAGGGCAGTGCTCCTAGACTCCCCCATGAAGCTGCCAAGGGGGCAGAGTGACCCATCCTCCCAGCCCCAAGCCAATGGTCATGCTGTTACCTCAGCCCCAGCCTGCTGCTGCTGTGGCTGAGGCAGAACCAGATGTACCCAGAGAGCTACCCAGGCAGCCACTGCCATCATCCACTACTCACACACCTGAAAACCACAGGATTTTTGGGAAGTGTTTTAGTGTATCTGATGGCTAATTACACTTCTGAGAATATTTTCAAGTGTGATTTGCCTTGCCACACTGCGCATCTCAAAACCTCTCCTCCCTCCCAACACACACATAACCGTCCCGCTTCTGTCTATGTATGTTTCTGTTTCTACTCTGGTTTTGTCATTAAAATAGCATAAAATCATGGCATTTTTCTTAACATTTGTCTTGACATGTTCAGAAAAAAACGCCAACATTAAAAACTAAAGAAAAAGATTGCCATATGAAGAACGGGGTGAATGCTGGTAATGAAATATAACAAAATGTTTAAAACAATTAAATTACAAGTCCTGTGAGGCTTCAATCAAGAAATGAAAAGTAAGCCACAAAGTAAATGGGCTCACAAAACAAACAAGCACAGCTGGCCAGGGGATTCTGCACTTTTAAGTGATTTGACTTAAAGCAATCAAAAGTCAAATTAAAAGAAGACTAAAAATATAAAATGGGACGCAAACCTTGCTCAATCTCAGAGCCAAAATAACTCAGGCTCTCGGATATATTTGTCACAAAACTCCCTCAGAAGCAAAGCTAATGCAGCACCTGACAGCCAAGAAACTCCTTCCCAGGCCAGTGGCCCCATGACACCATTCTTTCCGCTCTAGCTGCTGATGCAATCAGAGTGCCTGGAGGAAAGCAGAGCTTAAAGAAGTGCTGGCTCTCAGAAGCACTGAACACTTCAAAGCTAAAGGGTGAAACCCTGGCCACGATGAAGTCGGTGGGAATTTTGCCACCGACTTCAACGAGCCCAGGATTTCACCCGGGGAGTTTCCGAGTGTCGCTTTCCTGCCAGCGCACTTCTGCTGCTGCGGCCAGCGGGGGGAAAGGCTGTGCAGCAGAGCTAAAGGGATGCACAAGAGAAGTTCATCCAGGCTGACAAAACATGAGAGAACAGCACAAAACTGCAAAGATTCTGACAGCAAAAGCAAGGTAAGGGAGAGAAGAAAACAGCAGCACACACACAAAAAAAAAAAAAAAACAACAGCAAGGCTCCTGATCATCTCAGGTAATTTCTTGATGGCCTTTCACAAGGTAGTTCTCAAAAGCAGGTGTAAGGGGCTACTTCTAAGAGGGGCACAAAAGGTAACTAAGGAAAACAAACCTACTGCTAACAAGAATAAATTCACCAGGGATATCCACATTCACAAAAAAAAAAAAAGTCTTTAACAGCCAACAATCAAAGGAGTTTGGAAACCACCAGCACTAGGCATAGATCACACTGAACAACGAATGGGATTCTCCTTGTGAAAACTCTTCCTGAGACTTAGGTACACTGTCATTAGGGAGATTAGTAAAGCAGTTTTTCCTCAACACCACTCACTAATGTGTAAGGAATACATGTACTGGGCAAGCACAATAAATGAGAAATTCCATCTCCCAGAGCTAATCCTTTCTTTGCAGCTTCTACAAAGTCCGCAGTGTAGTATTCTGCCTGAAGACAAGAAGATTCAGCAAGAACATTTCCAAAGAAATGGATCACATTTTATGTTACTAACAGCTGATCCAACCTGGAAAGTTCAAAGATTTTTATCTCCCCTGGTAGTACTTCTTCAAAGCACTAGACAAGACAGAACTGTCAGGAAGCAGATTTCTAGTTTGACAAGCACTTTAGCAAAGATCACACACACCAAGTCCCAATACAAACTATGAAATAAATGCATCTAATGTAAATTTCCACTGTTAACAAATCAAGCTGCAAATAAACCCTGATGCCTAAAATAGCACAAGAAAGACTCTGCAGCTATGCTGAATGGGTGTCAGACTACAACAAAATTCACAGAGAGAAACTGGTGCTGGCAGTAGCTGTGCCAACAGCTGAACTCTCTAATCTTCAGGGGAGGGGGGAGAGGGAAAGAAGGGGTGAGGGAAGGGAGGTATGTGCCAGCCAAAACATAGGAAAAAAAATTTTAAAAAAAGTAAGTAGGAAAAAATTGATCCATTATCAGAAAACACGTATGTATATATTGTGTGTACAGGTACTTTGACAGATGTAACAAAATGCAAGTTAAATTCCAGAAATACCTCAGAAGGTTTCCGGTCTTCATCTCTGGAACATGAAGTCCTACGACGTTGAGATCTGGAATGCTGGGACCAGGTAGACAGACCTAGGATACAGAAAGGATAATTTGCAGGCTTCTGTGACAAACCTCCAGGAAACTCTTTCAAAATGAACCAGAAAATAAAAGTCACTCAATCCTAAATTTCTGTGATCACACTCTCCTGGGTCTGTTTTGTTTCTCATTTCCTAAATGAGCTGTGCCTGTACTGGCTGCACTTCACTTACCTGCCTTCCACCCAGCATTCAAAAAAAGCCACTTCATAACATCCTTCCCCTGAGCATCTATAAATGACTTCCTGCAGATTAATAACTGACCAGGAGCTCTGCCAATAGCCTGGCATGTACTCTTTGAAGTTAATGTCCTAGATACCTACACTGGTTACCTGATTTCTGCTGGCACAAGCCTCTGCAAAATGAAGCACGCTGTCACATACACACAGCAGAGCCCACAGAACGAGCTGTTGTTTCTTCTCCCAGGCAAATCTCCCAGTGTGGCTGTACGATTTTTGTCTGCATAATTATTCACTACATTCCAAACAAATTATACCTTTTTGCCTTGAAACCGTTTGACAGAGTCTCTGTCAGCTTTCAGAAATATTGTAACAGGAGGAAAGGAAAAAGAGAAAGAATCTGCACTCCTTTGACAAGACAGTGCTTTGACACCACAATATATTATACCTGTGCAAATCAACTAATTTCAGCACAGTAAGCTTTACAGGTACACCAGGTATTTTCCTGTGCTGCTACACAGCAGCAATGAAAAAAAAAAAAAGCCAATAAATCTTTCTGGGTTGCAGAGATGAAGGACTTGTACTAGGTCTGATAGGGAAGCTGAGACCTACGTCATTTTTTTTTATTAACTCCGAATTTGGAAATCTGGACGTTAATTGTAGAAAAATTGAAGCAAACTGATGCAAAGGCCTTCCCACAGTGCTCATTCCCTTCCCTGTCTCTGTGCACAAACACAGTAGGAGTAAAAAGGGTAAGGCTACAGTCTGTAAGAGCAGCACCACCTTATACCAGCCCACAGAAACCCCTGGAGGATCAGAAAGCCCTGTTCAAAAGCACAGGATGGGATAAGTTCTCTATTAAAAATTAAAAAAAAATAATTTTAGAAGTGAAGTAACTGTCCAAGGCTTTCATTCAAAAGATATGACTGAATTCATTATGTTTTAGTTATCTGTTTGTCTTCTCTTTTCAGTTAGTGATACATTAAGGAACCTGCCCCAATAAAACTTCTCTGGAACACAGAAATGAATAACAGACATTACACAGAATATGCATAATGGTCAAAATTGAAGCAATGTTCCCAGCAAATAGCTAAAAATCTTATCTCCAGAGGTAAGAATTCAGAGAGGATCCTTTTAAGCAAATGTTAGTGTTTTAATATAAAGATGCTGAAATTATTGGCACTCTTCCTTCTTTCTACAAAGGGAAAAAGAGAAGAAAAATAAAGAAAAATAGTGACTGACTGCCATTTATTAATCTGTGAGAAAAGCCAGACTCACAAGATCTTTTAACTACCATTCCATTTAAATGTTCCCTTGAAAACTGAAGAAGAAACACAAGCAGGAGTACAAACTTCTTGTGAGGATCCTATAAGACCATCCCCAAACACTACTTATGGTCAGAAGGAAATAAGTAAAATCCCTCACAAAAACTGTGAGATATACAGCTAAAATGCATGACAAAAAAATCCAGATTTTTTTCCTGTAATGCAGCAATGTAAATATTAACATTTTAACGCTCGGACAGATGTGGTTTCTTTAATCAACAGCCCCCCTAGAATACACAGACCACATACATACCCACACAGATCAGTATTCAGTTCTCATGGGTTCTGATATTTTCCATTGGCAAGACATTAATATCTGACCAACTAGCTGCCACTGAGGTGTTCAGCGAGTTAAACCCCTGCACCAGCAAGTCAGCACCTGGAAATTTCCAATTCTTTTGTGGATCTGAGTGGTTTTTTTACACTGTTGGACCTGGGAGAGGGAGCCTGCACACAGCAGAAATAATTAAGAACAACAAGATGTATTGCAAGGTGTGTTTGATTCAAGTTTCTGTGAGAGATGGAGGCTTTAACATGATTGCTCCCAAGTAAGGCAAGCATCTGGCAAGATTGGTGCAGTGGCAGTGTGATGTACTTCTGGGTCTTTACCTTTAATTCACCTCTGATAATAACTTATAATAAATTGAATTTAAAAAGAGCATGAGCAGCTTTTTCCAGGTCTCTCTCATGCCACAAAGCAGCTACAAAGGTGAGGAGTAAGACAATCCCTGCCACATCAGCCATCCTTCATTTCTTCACTGTGTCATCTTACACATCAGAACAAGTGTCTTAAATGCACACTTCTACGTCCATGTACACAAGGGTTTGGTCACTGCATTAATTAACTGTTCCTAATTAACAAAAGGGTAACTCTTATCATCAAAACCACAGGAGCTTCACTTTAAATGATATTTAAGTGCTATATGAAAGCACACTACGTACAATTTCCATGCGTAAGAGACAAGTCAAACACAGCCAGCCTTCCTCAGGATCTATTATAATGAGGGGTTTTTTCCCATGCCAACTACTGTCACTCTCACTTTTCAGCCTTCTGATGTTTTCATTCTTGTGATGGAGTTTCTCACGCTGTTTTTTGTAAACATGCACATGTTTTTCTAACTGTCTTTTTGTTTTTCATTCCTTCTCCTGGGAGGAGAAAGGTTTGATGGACTTTGTCACTGACCAGTGTGGTTGGAGAGGTGGTAGCTTCACCTTCCAATCGATGGTCGTTTCCAGAACCCTATATAATGAGAAAACCAAAATAAAGTTTCTCTCTTCTTTACCTTCTCTCAGGTGTAGCTGCCTTTGTCTCTGCGTTTGGTGTTGCTCGACAGAGTGACAAACTACCTCGCTACCCTGAACAAGGGAAGTTTCTCAGGCAGTTTTGTAGCAGCCGCTTCCTTGCACACAACACTGGTGAGCACACAGTGGAAACACTGTTACTGAAGAGGCTGTTGGATTCTTCTGAGCAGCCTAAACTACATAATACTAGGAGAAATCGGTGGAAGAATTCCTCATGGGACTGAGGTTTTACTACACACTGCAGCTAACAGATGACCTTTGGCAAGGGCTTCACGTCAATAGGGAAAACATTTACTCACTGAATAAACAAAGCCAGACTACAAGCCTTGAATTCAGAATCAAAGCAGCACCACCACTGCTTAGACAAGAAAGTAAAAAATTGAAAGAGTCAGCCAAACGACAGCAAAATATCCAGCCCGTAACAGTATTGAATCTAAGTACTTCTGAAATCCCAAACGAAGAGTTTCAACTCTGCTTCCACCAAAGCTAATGCCAAACCATCACTGTCTTCACCAGTGCCAAGCCCAAGTCACTGAATTTCCAAAAGCTCTCATTAATAAGCCATCCACCCACTCTGTCTACACCAATGAAAGTGCAGGAGAAAAATTAAGGATGTTATTTTGTCTATTAAGCATCCTTTCCATATTTTCATACTTAATTCAGAAAAGGGACCTCACTGAAAGCAGAAAGTCACACCCCATTACACCTACTTCAGTGGTTAACGATGTGATTTGTACATCTGAGTGCATAAAGAAAGAACCATCCCTGGATTATACAGAAGGCAGAATCTACTCTGGTCAAAACAAAACAGAGGATTCAAAACAGCTCTTCTGTACTATAATAAGCACATGAACCTAGTTCTGTTATTTCAGAAAGATTCCAGACACTGCCAAAATTATTCTCTTTCATTAAGTATCCAAAACACTGTGTTCATCAAGTTTTCTGAGTACTAGCCCTAGTCCCAAACTGGATCAGGATCACCAAGACTAAAAAAACAACTAAAGATCAAGACATGAGTTAAACTCAGTTATGATAAAATAAAATTTAAATTTTAAAAAAAAAATCATAAGGCAAGTCTAAATCACTGGGATTTGGAAGATATAAAAGTTCTGTAAGATACCATTATATACCTCATGGGAAGAATGAGTTTCACAGCAGCTGGAAAAACAGTGAGATGTTAACAGAGCCCATGCTACCATAAACCATGTGAGAAGCAGTAAATATGAAAAATACACAACTCCAAGGGATGAAGCCGAATATACACATCCAAAACATGCATTTCCATCACTGTTAGACATCAGAGATGAAAGCTATCTTATTAAGTGTTACATGGTCACGGCCAAGTCTAGGATGAATACAGTAGCCTACTGAGCATCAGCACTCTGGGAGAGAGACCAAGATCATTTGGATTCTTTTACAGTTCAGATTCTTTCAGATGACCAAGGTGTTTGTGCGTTTTAAAAGGATTTCATCACTGAGAACAATGGGAGAGGGATCATACACCTATTACATGCTCTTGGTTTTCCTTTTGCATTTATCTACTTAAAGACAAAAAGCAAAAAGAAATCCCAAACCACGAAAAAGGTGTGAACTTCAGCAAGGGAGGCAGAGCTTTAACACACCACCGGTGCTGCAAAGGACTTCTCAGACTCAAATAGGAATTTTTTCTGTTCCCCAAGGCTGCTAAGAACACTTCACACTGTAAATACAGTGTTCCTGTAATACCCCCACAGGGTGTATGTAACACACACGCCTCCTGATAATAAAAGAAAGCAATCACGGAGTGTGCATTCTTTTTCCCCACTTGTGAAGAACACACGCTTCCCAAAAGGAAAAACTTAATCAATTTTAACTGCATCATTTTATTAAATGATCTGTCAAGAATACATTTTCATTCCAAAAAAAAAATCCAATCAAAAGAGAAAATTGCTTAGAACCAACAAAAAACAATTCAAACCCTCAGGGAATTCTACCCCACAACTAATACAGTGCTCAGCATGAGCAGAGAAGTCTCAGCTATTAGGCATCCTGCACAAGGCTGCTGTAAAGCCACCTGTAAGGCACCCAGCTGTGTCCTTGGAGAACAGCCTCTGAACACTTCAAAGCCTCAGATCACTGCAAGCCCTTCTCCCACGGTAAATACACTGCTGGAGCAGGCAGCAGGGCACAGCAAAGCAGCCCTGACACAGATCCATGTCTGGCTGTCACTTCTGCTTAGCACCAGCCTTTCCAGATGCCTGTGCTTCTCTGCAGCTCACTCTGAGACCAACTAGGTGCCGCTGCCAGTGCTGTCAGAAAGATGTGACAGAGGTGCTCAGTCTCATTTAGTGCCTGGCCCACCCCTCCTTACAGCAGGGGCTCCTCGCCACTTAGAAATATCTCCATGCTGGGACTCGAATTCCAGCACAAAGCAAACAGAAGCAAACTATTCTGTGGGCAGTTTCCACCATGTCAGGTACAGAAAGAGCTGGCTGGGCAGAAGTCTTCAGGCCTTATCACAGAGAAAGCAGCATGCAGGCAAACACAACCTAAGACACCATTTCAGATAGCCAAACTTCCTTTCTCACTTTTCTGTAGCTGGAGGGTTTGCCCATCTATCTTCCTTATCTTTACAGCGTATTATAATACAACAATCTAATTCAAGATCAAAACAGAAGAAGCAATAGCCTTTTATCTCTTGTCAACAGCAATGCTACTTGAAATTTACTATCAGTTGACGACTCCCCAGTTGCAGCTGCTGAACAATGCGTTGATCCATCCGATCTCTGCAGTGCTTTACAACACAACAGCACAATTGCTCAGTCTCTGACACACATCATGAACCACCCCTGCAGCTCCCTGCCACAGCACTTTCACACAAGTTGCCTGCCATCCTTTTCCTCAGCAGCAGGTATTTGAGTTTTATCATCTCACAGAACACACACGTAACCACGCACAGGCACACATCACTCTTACAACAGCCAGGAATTCCTAGACCTCACTTGTTCGTCAGCACAAGTCCCAAGTGCCACTTGAGCCCCAGACCAATTCCCATGGACGGCATGTTTTACCACAACAGTAAACAGTTTTAACTCAAGTTTACTACAGGTTATCAAAGTCAATTTGAGCACCTCCCATTCATAGGCTGATAACATGATGTTGTCAAGGCCTTGAAAATCCACTGGACTTAGGTATACTCAATCTAGCAGTCTTGTAAAGAAAAATGAATGTGCCTCTCCAAAAATGAATCATGGTATCACCATGAACGTGCTGAGTTGGAAGGGACTCATGAGGATCATGGAGTCCAACTGCAGGCCCTGCACAGGACCAGCCCCAGGAGTCACACCATGAGCCTGAGAGCATTGTTCAAATGATCCATGAGCTCTGTCAGGCTTGGTGCTGTGACCACTGCCCTGGGGAGCCTGTTCCAGTGCCCAGCCACCCTCTGGGGGAAGAACCTTTTCCTGACATCCAACCTAAACCTCCCTGGTTCACTTCATGCCACTTCTTGAGTCCTGTTCATCTGTATCTGTCCCTCTGCTTCCCCTCCCAAGGGTGATGTAACTGCACTGAGGTCTCCCCTCAGTCTCCTCCAGGCTGAGCAGACCAAGTGCCCTCCACCCCTCCTCATATGGCTTCCTCTCCTGACCCTTCACCATCCTTGTGGTGCTTCTCTGGATGGCTTCTAACAGCTTAATGCCTTTTTTATGTTGTGGCACCCCACACTGCCCCCAGCACTGGAGGTGAGGCTGCCCCAGTGCAGAGCAGAGTGGGACAATCCCCTCCCTTGCCCAGCTGGCCATGCTGTGCCTGATGCCCCCAGGACAGGGCTGGCCCTCCTGGCTCCAGGGCACTGCTGATTCACATTCAACCAGGACCCCCAGGTCCCTTTTCACAGCCTGTCCCCAGTCTGTCCCTACATCCAGGTTTTCCCCACCCCAGGTACAGAATCCTGCACCTGTCCTTACTGACCTTCATATGCTTGGTGATTGCTCATTTCTCTTATTTGCTGAGGTCTCTGCAGGGCCTCTTTGCCCTCAAGGGAGTTGACAGCACCTCCCAATTAAGTGTCCTCAGCAAGTTTACTTAGCATTCCTTCCAGTTCTGTGCCCAGGTCATTCAGGGTGATGTTGAAGAGCACAGGGCAAGGATGAAGCCCTGCAGGACCTGGACACCAACTGATGTTACCCCATTCCCTGTAATCCTTTGTGCCCACCCATGAGCCAGTTGCTCACCCATGGTGTAACACGGTTATCCAGCTGTGTGCTGGACACCTTGTCCAGAAGGATCTTATGAGAGACAGTATCCAAAGCTTTGCTCAAGTCCAAAAAGATTGCATCTACTGGCTTTCCTAGATCAACTAGGTAGGTCAACAAGCAGGATTTTCCCCTCACGAAGCTGTTCTGGCTGTGACCAACGCTGGCTGCGTTATCCTACAGCTGTTTTTCAATACCTCCCCAAATAATCTTTTCTATCATTTTACCAAGCACTGAAGTGACACTGACAGACCTGTAGTTTCTGGGGTCCTCCTTGTTGCACTTCTTGAAAATTGTGATGACATTTGCCAGCTTCCAGTCAGCTGGGATGTCTCAGGATTCCTGAAACTGTTCAAAAATCATCAAGAGATGTTTTGCAATGACATCAGCTAGCTCCTTGAAGATTCTGTGATGAATCCCATCAGGCGCTATCAGTTTGTAGGGATCCAGCTGCAGCAACAGATCCTGCACAAGTTCAGGGTCAACTGGGAGTTCATGATTCTCGCTGTCATGATCCTCCAGCTCAGGGGCATTGAGACCCCCCTGGTCCATCACCAGCATTGAAGACAGAGGCAAAGAATGCACTAAACACCTCTGCCTTGTCCCTGTCCTTGTTTGTGAGATGACCATCCTCATCCTGTAACAGCCTGATGCTATTTCAATACTGCCTTTTGCCATTAATGGATTTAATAAAACTCTTCATTGTCCCCCACATTTCTGGCCACCTTCAAATCCAGGTGAGCTTTGGCCACATGAATTTCTCCCCAGAGTGGCAAGGAGCATCTCTGTGTTCTTCCCACGTCACCTGACCTTGCTTGTACTGGGAATGCACCTTCCTTTTTTGCCTTACATCCAAGAGGACATCCCTGTTCAGTCCAGCAGCCTTCTGCCTCACCTGCTTGATTTGCAACATTTAGGAATTATGTTCCTGTGCCCTTAGGAGGTGGTGTTTAAAATCTGACAAGTACTGATGGACCCCAGCATCTGCAAAAACATTCTCCCAGGGGACTTTACTTACTAGTTCCCTGAGCAGCTTTGTGGCCTGTTCTCCCCACGTCCAGAGCTGTGGTTTTCCTGGCACTTTTTCTCCTGTCAATTCTTTTTTTCCTGTCAAATGACAGTGATCACCATGGGAAGTCCCTTCCTCAGATGCAATATCCTATCAGCCAAGATAAGACTTTCAAATCACTCCTCCAGATTGCTCCAGCAGCTTCACCACAAGCCACTCTGCCCCACTCTGAGACTAACCTTCAGGTGAGATGCTCGTTCTTACCCTCTGCCATCATTCACCAACCCTTTTTCAAAGGCACACAGGGACCACTACTCTTGCTGCTGTTGCCCAAATTCTGAGCACTGTAACTACATTACATTCTGCTGTTTAGTCACCATCCTTTCCCTCCCAGCCAGTTCAAATGAAAAACAAAAAAAAAGTTCCTCACTTCCTTTTCACAAAGCTCTGCACACGCAATCATCGCATTTCAGGCCAGCAGCGGCTGCAGTTCTACAGTAAATGACACACACCCCCAAGGTTATGTACTCAGTAACCTTTGTGAAGGCACCCTGGGATCCATCTCAAACACTACAGGAATCCACCAGGATTCAAAGCCCTTTCTAAATCTAAGATCCCCGTCATTCAGCTAGTGCAATGGATATTGGCAAAATTCGTTTAATTTTAAAATAACATTTGTTTAGCAATGATAGAATAAGGGTCTGCCTAAATTACAGAACTCTATTCCATAATCCATAGGTATTAAATCTTTCATTTCTCAGAACTCACGTGAAACTCTGTAAATCTTGGAAGCATTTTTCATCTGCAAGTGTCTTCAGTTCTTCTCTTGGACACTCTGCATGTTGGAGTATGATAAACTGATAACCCCTCCAAGAATAAATGAAAAACCCTCATGGGTGGAAGTGAAGTCTGAATAAAATCATGCTTTGAATTCCTTGCTCATGGAAAACAGTGCACAAACTCTCCTTGAGTGCCTGGATTTCACACAATTTCCCTTATACAAATGTCCATGAGTTTCAGACCTTTCTCAAAAAACAAGCTGTCCACACGTCAAACCAATCTATGCAAAAAGGAATGCCTTGAAGCTGTAAATGGGAACTCCTCCACTGGACAACTTGATCTCACCAGGAAACAGCATATGGAATATTCAGCACAAACCACCTTTGCAGATTTACAGATCAACGAGGCTAAAAAGCCAGGTGTCAAACACTGAGCAGGAAAGCTGAAACAGCTTCAGTATCTAACATCTAATTAGAGTGAGACCACAAACCATAAAGAGCAGGTTTAGCAACAGAGGAGCAAGCTGAAATGCAGTGTAACAGAATTTTCTTAGAAAAATATCAAAGCCAGCCACCAGAAAACCAGAGCATACTGGATTTGAGGTAAACAGTACTGATTTCCTTTCTAGAGGCTTTGAAGAATGCAGCATGTACATCACAAGGCTTTTATGATGGGTCTGGCTAATATGAATGCCCATTATAGCTGCTGTACTACACTATCTGGAAGGCCATAGAAACAAATAAGCTCTGCCAGGTGACCAAAGAAGAAAAGCTTTCAGGAGCAAAAACTCTTAGGCACTTCCCCAAGCCTCCTCTCTCACCACCATTCCTCTGTATTTAGACAAAAGTTCAAAATCCAGAGCAATGCCTGCAGTCATTTTTCATTCAATTATATTTCACGGGTAAGATGTTCAAAAGTGACCTCTAATTTCAGAAAATGAAATCCCTGAGAACACCCTGGGATATCCAGGGACTAACTTCAGAACTGCCAGGGAAAACTGGCACTGACACCTCTTGCCCAGTGCTTCAAATATGCTATTTTCGCTTTGTGTTGAAATGAGGATTTAGAATTTTGATTCTAAGGGGACGCAGCTTAACAATTTCTACTAGTTAGGTTGAAGCACATGAAATAAATACTTTTGGGAGCTTAGCTTTAGGAAAAGAATCAAGTCTGAGGGCAAAGAAGTGATGAGGAAAGCAAGGGTGCTGACTTTAAGCTGCAAGGCTCTAAAATACTGCAAAAATACACATAACCACCCACACTAAAATATCTTACATGAGTCAGTACATACACTCTAGGACTGCAGCCATGTTGTTAAGCTTTCTTCTCTGCTGTATTTCGCCCCTAAATGAAAGCCATTCTCCTGTCTTTCATCTCACAAAATGAGAGCACCTTTTTCTCCCTCTAAAGAACTACTGTATCTCCAGAATAATGTATTTTTAGCACTTGGGTATGAGCTTTGTTTCCTTGTGACTACCAAGGAAACTGATTCAGTTCAGTGATCCAATGGAAAACAACTTTTTTTTTTTTTAATGAATTCCATTATTAGTGCCATCATTACTATTACATTCCAAATACTCAGGTTCCTGAGCTCAAGAGAATAAAATGTAGATTATTTTTCACGCCAAAGTATTTTCCTGGTTGCACAAGCCTACATGCTGGAGCCTAGCTCAAAAAACCACCATCAGGTTAGCCCAAACACATTTACTCAGTGACCCTCATGGTGAAGCTGAGGTGCCTGAGCACAGCCTAGTAAAGCATGGTATGCAAACTCAGCTGCAGAACTGCAGCAGCTGGAGGCAGAATCCTCATCTTCTGTAGGATGAGGGAGAGCAAGGCTGAGCCCTAAGCTCAAAGACCACAGAGCTCACAATGAAGCAACAAGTCCACTGGAGGGTCAGGAGGCACCACTGACTGAAAGGGAAGCAGGTGTTTGCCGACAGGATTCCAACTAAGTGTCGATTAAAATTTCAGCTCTTCAACTAGAAGACGTCTGTTTGAAACGCCCAGAATAGTCAAACGTAATTGTTGTCAGCCTCTGGGAACTCTGAGGAGGAAAAACAGCTAGTGAAAAACCTGAAGCTTTCAATACAGACCACAAAAACTCAATAGAAATGTTTGTATTTTTGGGGGGAGGAAAGTTGCTCATCCTTCTAAGGCTACTGGAAGTACAGTGGATCAGAGATACTAGTGGCAAAGCAAGTGTACAGGAACAAGCATAGTGAAGAGTAATCAGTAATTCCACTAAAGGCAAGAGAGATCCTGTGAAGGTGAAACCTGTAAGGGGACACCCTTGACATTCAAACATAGTTGCAAGGAACCACTGGTATCTCCTGTAACAGGAAAAGTGGAAAGGACCTAAGCTAATTCAGTCATTCTTTTCAGGGAAGTCTGAATGACAAAAAGGCTTGGAAGTGCTGACCCCACATTAAACATTATCTAGGCTTCTGATTAATAACCCTTTGATCCTTCTGAACATATATATAGTAATAGAATGAATATGCAGGAACCTGTATCTGAATCCACCCAGTAACAAGAGGCAAAAAAAGAAAAAAACCAAAAAAACCATAATCAAGAAAAAAACAAGTGTGATGCAAAGGAGTAGTATATATTTCAAATAATACTTGAAAACACTTTTAAAATCTCACTACCTTTGCCATGCAATTTATTCAGCAAAGTTATTTGCAACAACCAGGCTTTAAAATAGACAAATCATAAAAGGGCAAGAGGTTTCCTTTTCTTTTCCAAACTAATTTTCTTACATCTTGATCTATGGAACAGATTTTGTGGAAAATATAATTCACTAAGTTGATAACTCTCTTCCAAATAGTCATACATCAAATGACATTACAAGCAAGTGCTGTAATCAGCAACAGGTCAGTCAATTGTATCTATTTCAGAGCTTCAATTCCAAGATTAACTGCTTCATATTTTATTTGGTAAAAGCTGTTACACAAGGCACATGAAGAGATCAAAGGCTTAAGAAACAGCTAAGAGAGTGAAAATAAAGACTATTATTAATATGAAAGACTATTTTATAAAGTTGCTAGGGAATGAAAAAAGGGTGAAGCTAAATTCTAATGGAAGATACCACGTTTGCTGCTCCTTGTTTATCTTACAAATAAAAACACACCTTTGTTTCTGGGAAGTACACACCACCTTTAAGGAAGTACACTGACTTCAATTTTAATAACCTCAACTGAACTTCTAACCAATAAAAGCACGTCTGATTTGTTTGGGGTTTCTTCCAAAATCCCCCAACTGCAGGTAGCTCTCCAAAACCAAGCCAAATTCCTCACCTCTAACAGATTCTGCTCAATCCTTATGTGGATTAACTCCTAATCAGCCTGCTAGTTCTTACCTTCTCTAATCCTTTCACCTTTACCACTTCATTTCAGCAACAGTTTGCCCAGGGTTGTTTACAGAGACAGATTTGGCCATACCTGAGCAGATCCCAGGCAGCACAGACACACCTAAGAAATGCATGCAGGTGAAGCAGTCACCTACATGGAGCCACAGTGTACCACAGGGATAAATTCTCAGAGTGAAGCTTTCAAAAGCACCTAGGAAACCACCCCAATCATTTTCAGACTGAAATTTTACAAAAAAAAAACACCTCAGGTTTGAAGATGTGCATCCAGATAGATCAAACCAAAACCACAAAAACCTCTCTGACAACTGGCTAAGCTGCAGTATTGTCACGTGCAATCTACTCACTTGTTTGGGCAAACAAGACACCCTTGGCACATTCCCCAAACTGGTATTTTGTCTCTCCCCCCCACCCCTTCTTTTTTCTGCTTAAATGAAAGATTAAGATTCTGCTTAAATGAGAGATTATCAGTCACTGGAATCCAAACACAAGACAGAGAGAGATACCACAGTGTGTGCTAGTTACATCAGTACAGAAACAGTTAAAAACCATAAATACGAAATTAGTCATTTGCTGAATTCAAATTCTTGTAAGCAATTCCTCAAAGAAAACCTTCAAATGTCGTGAGGAACAACTTCTATGCTCTGTTAATCTTTTCTGCTTAAGCTTGAAGCAGTATACTTTCCCACTGCGTGAGAGGGTATGAGAAGACTGAAGCAAATTTAAAATCCTTATGCAAACTTCTATGGGCAATGTCAGCAGACGTCTCCATGCTCACTCTGTCCTTAGAATGATCAATTATGCTGCCTGCCAAGGTTTCAAAGAAGACCCACTGACTTTTTGCTCTTGTTTTATCTTATTCACTAGAACCACACGTCAGTTCAACGTTTGGTTTTAGTGAATGAGTGAACGGGGGGATCCTGGATCTCCTGCCCACCTGTGCTCAGAACGACTGAGTTCAGAACTAGATCCTCACAGCACACATTCCTACCGCTTCAACCAATATGCAAAATGCCTCTGGCACACGAAGCACTGCCTTAGAAGGCGTTTTCCAACTCGTAACCTCCTGCACCCTCCGCCGAAGGAGCACTTACTGCCATTGTCGTCAGAGTCCTCGCTGCTGCTAGGAAGCCGGTGTCGTTTCATGATGTCCCCGGGAAACAGCAGGCAGCCTGGGAAGCAATGAGACAGCACTTAACCCCAGGTAATAACACACGGGCATAACTTGTGCTTCTGCTGGCATGCGAGCATTTACAGCACACAAAGGAAAACAAACAACTCCAACAGCAGCTGAAAGATGAACAGTGAACCTCTCAAGGATGCTTCATTAGGCTGTTATCGTAGGAAAACGCTGGAGAGTGGCAATGGCAATCCCACCAATGCTTCCCCCCCACCAAAAAACTGTGTTTTGTCCTGAGAGGTGTTAAAATCACTAAATATCCGCAGCCAATGTGCTTAACTTCTCTACCTATTCTGACATTAGATTTGCAATACAATAACGTTTTTACTGGTTGTGTAAATATTTACTTTGGCTAGTATATTTTTGGAGCAATTTTATTCCTGTTTAAAGTGCCAGATTTACGAAATAGGAGATTAAAGTCGTCCATGTACACGTAAAAAACAAAACATCAGCAGTAGCAAGCCCAGTTTTCCCAGATTAACTAAACATGCATCATCTATGCCCTGGAAAGCACCACCCTCTAAAATGAGAGAGTTACTTCCTCCTGCAGGCACATTTCTAGCACCATGCCTAACACTAACTGTTCTTTGGGAGTAAGATTACTCAGATGATTATTCAGAGGTTAATAAAACTCTTTTATTAACAATTAAAAAATTATTATTTTATTAAAAATAATAAAACTCCTAAAAATAAAAAACAGTTAATAAACTGCCAGATTCCTACCAATACCAAATTCATGGACACATGGGCCTGTGGTAAAAAGCCAAAAATTCCAAATCTTTTTAACTGCTGTTCTCAGGACGCTGACATTTTCACATGTATTTCCTGTGGAACGAAAACCAAATTCAGAAAAAACGAGGAAGCTGTAAATAATTAGTCAGTATTTACATGTAAGAAGCTATTAAAAAGTGCAAGTTGAAGAGCAGACAAAAACATGACAAGACAAGCCCAGAAAGGCATATCCACCGTAAGTTAAACTGACAAGGGCTCTAGATGCACATCAAAACCCCTGAGTCTTCACTCACCACCTATCAATCGTGGTATCAGCGAGGTCTGGGCACTCTGCTAGCAGCAAATCCCTCACACCTACCTCTGCACACAGATTTAGAGATCAGACGCCAAAATATTCTCTTGCTTCTAGCTCAGTGCAGAAAATCTAACCTTCTTTCCATGTGAGTTTGGACCTCCTCGAAACCCCCCAACAGAAATCCTTCCATTGGTCCTTCAGTGTAAGAATTAACTGCTTCAACTTGGCTCACTGAGAACACGGCTCGTTTTAAGAAATTCAATAATGCCTTCAACTTTTGTACGGCTGATTCTCAGAATAAGAAAACCCAAAAAGCCTAGCAAAGCCTGGCACTATTTACAATAGAACACAAAAATATCTGCTCTTCCAGAAGTGACTCATATAAAAAGAAGTTAGCATTTTTGAGGAAATTCATTTTGTCACCGCTAGCAAGTCACAAGCAACTGAACCTGAGACTCTATTTTACACTTCCAGAGAACTTAATACAGTTTTAAGAGCATGAGCATTGCAGAATTGCTTCCTTTTTCATATTACATGTGAAAACAGAGTTGGGGGAAGCCTCCCTCCCACAGACTGACTTTTCAGAGTGGGATTTAATACACCTGTCATTGAAACATGGAACAGTTTTGAACTGCAAACTTTGCCCACCAAAGACAAGCTGAATGGCTCACTTCACCAAGACCTTTTGTCACCATTGCATAGAGTAAAAGTTCACATACAGCGTCTGATGCCAGAGAATAAAGAATCATCAATGGCAGCCTCTTGCAGGGCTAGAAGAATTCTCTCCAAAAACCGCTTTGAAGCAGGCCAGAACTTGGTGTGTGTGTATGGGAGATGGAAATTCTGCCAGTGGATAAATACACAGACCAGCCAGGACCATCAAAACCCACTGAATACAGATCTGGTATAAATGCAAGAGATCCAGAGCCAAGTTCCTATACAGTCACTTAGAAAGACAGAAAGCCAATATTCAGATCCAAAACAGGCTAAGACAGAACTGAAAAATCAATTCGTTCTTACAAGGCCAAAACTAGGGGGATGAATATCTATCTATCTGTAAGGTACTTTTTCTATTAGTTCACATATTAATAACAGCAATGTAAAAGAAGATATCCACCTAGCAAAAATCTCCCACAAACAAAGTAAATTTGGAAGAAAATACAGAAAAATTGTACTATCTCACAGGTGTTATTTGTATATTCCTGGTTCACTTCCTGGTTTATTTCCCACATGGTCTGAAAAGCATAATACACTGTTAAGCAAAATAACAGTGTGTATGTACACTAAGACACACCTGTGAACTTGCAACAAACAAGAAAATTTGGAATTCTGCTCCTTCACATCTTGCTGGACAAGTGCATTTTGAGTTGATCTTTTCCCAACATACTCTCTGCAAATTAAAAAAAAAATAAGGCAAGAGATGGAACCTTCTTCCTCCTACCATGTATCTTTAAACAACAAACTGAACATCTCCTTTTTCGTTGCTGTTTAAAGGAAAGGGTGGTAACCACACCTCCCAGTTTAAGTTCTCTCCAGAGTTTTTCAGGAAAGAAGCCAGAACAGAAGCTACTGAGTACAGAGTATTAGATAAGGCAGCTAATTTCCTTGTCCACTCTAGTCAGGCATCTGAAGTTGGACACACTGAAAAGCCTGTGTTCTCAACAGTAACACTAAAAGAAATATCCCATTTGATGAAGCTCCTGTGAGATTGTTTATAGATTCAT
>VXAX01007536.1:392382-412141 GCA_013399835.1 Leptocoma aspasia | reverse complement strand
TCTCCCAGCCTGGCTCCAGAACCTCTAAAACCCAGGAATCCTGACTGGTGGGATTTACCTGCCTGGATTTAGGGTGTAAGGAACACCCTGTGAGTCACAGCTGCTCTTTGTGGCTGAAGAAATGAACCACACCTTTGAACTCCTGATTTCTCTGCAGCTCTAAAGTTGCCCAGCCAAGGACACAGTGATGGAACCAACATCAAAACACAGCAGCACAAACCCCATAAAAAGTGTCTGCTCCTCTCTTGGGTGGTTTTTTTTTAATTGATTTTAAATACCTATCACTTGGTGTGCCCTAATAATCCAACAGCATTTTCTACTTAAACAACTCTAAAAAGCAGTACAGTCCCCCAGACATTTTCAGATAATGAATATCCACAACTGTAATGAACAATAAAAAGGGCAATCATACCACTCAAGTTTCGACTGTTAATTCTAAAATTTAGAGGTGCAAAAGGTTTTGAGGACACAATTCTCCCACCTGGAAAAAGGAGAGGGAAAAAAAATCACAGTCAGGTTCCATTATTTGTTCTAGAAGTAACTACTTATTAAATATAACCCAGTACAGAGCCCTAAAGAGCAGTCCTATAAAACTGCCCCTTGTATAGCATTAAAAAAAAAATAAATCCCTTAATTCTCATTCTGATAGCCCCAAGAAAGCCAATCTAAGATTTCTGCCAGGTGACACCTCAAGGACTGCTTTAAAATGACAGATCTGAAACACTTGGAAAAAAAAGAGCATGTTAATTCTCAGTGGCAATCTAAAGAAATTTCAATTATCTCCTTCCTACTTGGGATCTTTTATACACAAGCCCCCAAAGCCCTTTTATTTAGAGGCCACTAATCTCCATTTCATGGGTATTTGGGGTCACTCAGCAGAGCCTGAAGCACACTCGGGGAAGAGAAATCAGGTTTCATCATTGTAAAGGGTTCTTAAAACATCTCCACCTTCCCACTGCTCTCAAGCCACCATTAAACGAGTTTGAAAACTCAAAAAATAATCCAGTTAAATTAAAGAAAACAGCTCAAGTTTGGGGGTTTTATGGTTTGCAGCAGAGCCCAAAAGTCACATTATTTATTTCAGCACAAAGCTGTACCATGGGAAGCCACAGCTGCTTTGTTCACACCACATTTTTTCTTTTCAGAAATTGTTATTTCTGTCATTTGTGCCACAACCAAGTAAAATTGTTACTTATCCCAGTGGTTAAGAGCAAAGAGAAGACACCCAATAGAGAGGCCACAATGGGGTTAGTGGGTGTCCCCAGGCTGCAGAGTGGCTTCTCAGGAGCATCCAGTGACAGTGTCCCAGTTTTTATGGGATTGTGGAACCATTAAGGTTGGAGAAGACCTTTAAGACCATCAAGTCCAACCATCAACCAGCACCACCACCATGCTCACCACTAAACCTTGTCCCCAAGTGCCACATCCCCCCAGGTTTTGAGCATTTCCAGGGATGGGACTCCAGCATTTCCACAGTCAGGAGTTAAGAGCCAGCACTAAATGAGACAACTCTGAACCCAGGAAGTGAATTCTGTATGGAATTACAGATTGGCCTTCCAAAGCTGTGCCTCTGCAGCCAAGAATCATGGAATGGGTTGGGTTGGAAGGACTTTAAAGCTCACCCAGTGCCACCCTCTGCCACGGGCAGGGACATCTTCCACTATATCAGGTTGCTCCAAGCCCTGTCCAGCCTGGCCTTGGACACTTCCAGGGATCCAGGAAGTTTGGCCTTGGCTGTTGGGTGTTTTGTGGGCTCCCAGAAGAGGGAAGGATGGACCAGCAGCTCCTCCCACCCCAACCCTGCTCCAGAGTTTTCCCACCAGAGGGGATGCTCCAAGGAGCCAGGCAGGTCTGGGCAGACACAAGGGTGGGAAGTAGAAATCCCACTATGGTGCAGACATTTGGCCCCAAGGCACAGAACAAACCCCAAGGCCTGGCTTTGCCAGCTGGAACTGAGCCCCCCTCCCACCCCAGCTCCCACAGGAATCAGGAAACAAGGGGAAAAACATTTCCAGTTGGATTTACCTTCCTTCATGTTCGCAAAGCGCTCCTTCAGCTGGTGATCCACCTCAGGCCCAAAGGCAAAATTATTGACAAAAATAACACTGCAAAAATAATGATCCAGTTAAAGATCAGGGAGCCAGGAACACCCCACAAGGACCCCCAGTCACACCACAGCCACTTGGAGCCTTCCCAGCCACTCCTGCCACGGACAAACCTGCTTGTCCCCAACCCTACAGCTCCTGCCACCACACATGGAGAGCAGCACTCAGCACTTCATCCTGTCACTTCTTGGTGGGGACTTAAAATATTACAGCAAAACATCCAAATGTATTTTAGAATCGTAAAATTGTTTGGGTTGGAAGGGATCTTAAAGCCCATCCAGTGCCAGCCCTGCCATGGCAGGGACACCCTCCACTGTCCCAGGCTGCTCCAAGTCCTGTCCAGCCTGGCCTTGGGCACTGCCAGGGATCCAGGGGTAGCCACAGCTGCTCTGGGCAATCTGTTTCTCTTCCAGCTCCAAATTCTGCATAATGCCACAAGACAGTGACATTTTAGCACATTTTCCCTGTCCTAAACCCAGCACTTCAGCCCTACCCACCACAGAGGAGTTGCATCTTTCTTTCTGGGTTGAGAAATTCAATGAGGGGAGCAGGGTGGAAAAAACCAATCACATAGAAACAAAGAAATCTGCACAGAGGTAGAATCCCACAAATTATAAAAGGGCTTGGGGAAGAAACAGAACACACCACAGATTAAAAAAGAAACACCCCTTTAGTTTAAAGGCCTAATCAGCCTGGTCTAATTGTCCCTGGTGCCTATTTACTAGCAGGCTGCAACAGGAGTCCTCAACATCTCTTGCAAGTGGTTGAGCCCCCTGCTGAATGAACACGTCAGGGGAGGCTTGGGATGGATCTCAGGGAAAGGTTCTTCCCCCAAGGGAGTCCAGGCTCCCCAGGGAATGGTCCCGGCCCCAAGGCTGCCAGAGCTCCAGGAGCCTTTGGCCACCGCTCTCAGGGATGCACAGGGTGGCATTGTTGGGGTGGCTGTGCAGGGACAGGGGCTGGACTGGATGATCCTGGTGGGATCCTTCCAACTCAGGATATTCCAGGATTCTGTGAAGTGTAAAAGCCATCCTGGCCTACTGTTCCCACAATGAAGAACTGATTTTTTTGCTGGAAAACTCCCTTCCCAATGCCTCCAGACATGAAACATGTTCAACAAGGACACAGGGAGTTTAAGAGCAGCAGTCAAAGCTTTTTAAAAACCACGAATGAAAAAAAAATGTTTATGCACCAAGGGAAATGAAGTTATTCTTGCTACGCCTTGCTCTTGGAAATTTGGGAAACCCTGCCTGGCAAGTAAAGCTAGCAGGGGTTTCTTCCTCCTCCTTCCCATGTGCCAAAAAAAAAAAGGCCTTGCAAAAGAGCCAAACATATTAATGGGACTAGAAAACATCCAGGAGAGGAAGGGAAAAAGCCAGAGCCTGCAGATGTGTGTTTTTATAGTGTTCACTCTGGCACAGAATTTTGTGTGCACGTGCAGGGCACAGGAACCCCAAACCCCCCTTGGGCTCAGCCCTTGCTCCAGGAGGTTTTGCCAAGCCACAGGCACAGGGATCCCCTGGAACACACAGGGAACCATGTCCTGGTACCAGCCCCATCCCTGCAAGTGTCCAAGGCCACACTGACAGGGCCTGAGATACAGGAAGGTGTCCCTGCCCATGGCAGAGGTGGCACTGGATGAAATTTAAGGTCCCTTCCGACTCAAACCATTCCATAATTCCCTGATCCTGCACCAGAGAGGTGGAGCAGCACTGAGACACACAGTGAGTGCCATGCCACAGAAACCAAACATCTCCCAGCACTTCTGGGTGCAGTCAGAGCTCCTGCAGCCAAAAATTTCTCTAAAAATTTAAATTAATTCCGAGGAAAGTTGCCCAGGCAGCAGAGGATTGTGCACTTGGAATAACAAGCAACAAAGCCAAACCCAAGTGTGCTGCAAGGCTGGGACAAGTCTGTCCACAAATTAAAAGGCACCTCCAGAAGAAAGTGAGGGACAGAATCCTGCAGGAGTGACCAGCCTGGCAGACGCCTCCTCCAGGCTCTCAAAACCAGAGCTTTGGGAACAATCCAAAAATTGCCACAATTCTGAAGGCTTTCAGAGCTCTCTTTGACAACTGCCTTCCATTCCCCCACATAACAGGGTGGCCCAGAAGGTCATATAAAAATAAAGAGGTTTTTTCTAGCCATAAGGCTGAAAGAATGCAAAGCTTTAAAAATACAGATTACTTTTATTGCTTTTAACAAATTCACTCCCTTTCTGCTCCCTCAGAAAGGAGCCCAACCCTCTGCACAGTTCTCCACATAAATAAATCTTCAAGACAATTAGTTTAAATGAACTTTCAATTTAAGTTGAAACAAACTCACTTGGGTCTTTTCCTTTTTATTAGAGGCAAAGTGAGCCTGTGTGCCCCAAAAGCCAAGAGAATGAGCATTTTGCCAGAATTCCTGACATGAACTATAGGGATATGCAAAACAAATGGAGGTTTGTGCTCCTCTTACAAGCAGAATTTATCTTGGATACACCCTTGTATGGAATATCATGGGACATGCACTCAAAGCCATTTTTCTAGTCAGAAAACAGGATCTAAAGAGGCCAGTGTAAGAGTTGGCAGATAGACTTCGGGTATTTGCTATGGAAATTCTATATAAAAAGCTGGCCAGCCTCCCAATTTCCATTATACAAACTCCCAAATATCCAGCTCAGAAAGCAGCATTCAACTGCTGTACTGTACCTTGTGTTTGCAATCCTCTCTCTCCATTCTTCTGAGAGGAAGTCACCTCTTTCCAGCTTAAAACAAGACAAAGAACACAGAAATACAGAGAGGTTAACAGGGTTTCCCTCCTGCTCCCTTCAGAGAGGGACAAACAGGCTGCAGCAGCTCCCTGACTCCACAACAACCAGGGACAAATGGAACCTTTTGGAAAGCAGAGGTGGAGCAGGGAGAGCTGACCCTGCTCATTGCTCAGACCCCAGAGGTTTCTCCCTCCCTGCTCCCCCCTTGGTTGCTCTCCTGTGTGGGAAGAACGGGGAAGGGTCTCTGGCTGCTCCGTGGAGAAGCCACAAGTGCTGGCAGTCGTTGCAAAACTGATCAGCAAATGTCTCCTGAAGGCCCCCACAGCTGGTGATCCCCCTCAGCAGAGGGAGCTGAGCATGGATTGGGAACAGCTCCTGCTGGGAGCCCTGGCTCCCAATTCAGGCTCTTGCTGCACTGCACAAACAAGAATCTGATTTTTGTCATGCTAAATATAAACCCTGAGCACTTCTAACTCTTTCAAGTTGGAAATGAAGTAACATAAAGGCCTTGTTTGAAAATAAGTACAGTTATGACTTCAGTGGTTTGTGGAGCACCTTTTTGATGACACCACATCAAGTCCCAGGTGAACACAGAGCTCTTGCACAAATTGATGTTTTCTCAGTTGTGTTTTGGAAACGAGGGAGGAGCCCACAGGCCACACTCTTCTGCTGTGCCACAAGCCAGGCAGGAGGAGGGTTGGGGGAAGAAAAGAGGAGGAGAGAAAAAATAAGGTGCAACTCTATAATTAATGCTGATGACACCCTTTGAAGATGATGGTTTGTGGCAGAACCTCGGGAACATCAAAGCAACAGCAGCAACTGCTGAGGATCCTTTTCCTGCACTGATTTCTCAGTGTGGGGAGGAGTGAGGATTTCACATGGCAGCACTAATTCTCATTAGTGACAACTCCAAAGTGCCAGCACTGCAGTGGAGACACTGGAACTTTCATCCCTCAGGGCTGACTCAGCCTGAGAACATCCAAAGGGAGCTCCAGGGCCTGGTGGCACGCAGGGACACAAGAGGGGGGACAAACCTGCCTGAGCCACAGTGAAGGACAAAGCCACAGGTGCCAACAGGAATGGGGCTGCTTCCAGGAGGAAAGGAAGGGGAAAACCACCAGAAAGTCCTGCTGCTGCACAAGAGGGCTGAGAAAAGTGGGCATCCAGGATTCTCAGGCAAGAGATCATGAACTTTGTCAAGAGCCTTAAGTGCTAGAAACTGAACAGAGCAGGTAAGATTAGCTCAAGTTATTCAGAAATACCTGTTCCACCAGCTGGGCTGAAATCAGAGTTAAACCAGAATTACTAGCTGTGATCTCCCACCTGCTGGGAGGGGAAGCACCTTTGACATCCCTGCTATAATAAAAACAAAGGATAAGCTGGAAGCTGAACTCAAAGATCCAACCCAATCTTGCTGGGTGCTGTCAGAATCTAAACCAGAGACTCAACACCAAAAAAGTTCTAAGAGGAGTTTTTCTCATCTCATATAAGGAAAGATTTTTTCTGGATGTCTATATGTGGACACCATCTCTATATTGATTTTAAGGGATAACTTTGTCTCAGCCTTATCTATTCTTGTAGTGAACAGTTCCACAGCTGAGTAACCAAGACAAAGTGAAACAAAATCCACATGACAAGCAATTGTGCTTATTTTATAATTTTTGCAAGTCAGCTTCTCTATGGCATCCTCCACACCACCAGTTTCTAAGGTCTCCACAGGGTTTTCCTACACTAACAGGCAAAGAAAAACATTGGGAAAACCAGGAACCACAAACGTCACAGACTGCAAGAGAACAGAGAACCAGCGTAACATGAAACTATTTTGAAATGCTAAACTTCATATAAAGGTCTTGAAATCCAACCTACATGGCTGTTAGGCCTCACTTGGGTCCAGTTTCACTCTGTGTTTGCCCTGTCTATGTGGTTAGAAGAGCACTTATAACCAAAATCTCCAGGTTTTAACCTGGTATCACCCATGGAGGATGAACACTTTGCAAGCCAGAGCCATTTAACAATTCAAATGAACCACAGCCCAGCTTAAACACATCTATTTTTGTGTGGCACTGCTTCCCCAGCTCATGCTTAGCCAAGAGTCAAGGGAAAAACTTCACCAGGAAAAACACTAGAGAACAGAAATAATCAGATGATCAGCTGTGGCTGGGAGAAAATGGTTTATTTTTTCCCTCTGGAAGCAAGGCAGTGATTCCTGGATTCTCCCCTCCAACAGAGACTGAGCTGCCTGACCCCTGTAACCAGCTCCTTACCCACTGTGCTGGGGCAGTGATCAATAAATGATGCCCTAAAACAAGGAAAGGAGCTCTTTACCCATCAACTGACACAGAGAATCCAAAAAAATCCCCCCCAAAATTCCACTCAGCTCGGTGGTTTGCAATAATTTTGAGAGTGAAACAAGAACTAGGAAGGAAAATCCAGCTGATGAATCCCTGCCCCAGGGCAGCAGCAGCTGAACCAGCAGAACATGGTCCATGCTGGTCACTCATGGAGAAGGGGACACATCCACACAGTGACAGCCACAGGGCCACACTCAATCTCTTCCTCCACTGTCCCCTCCTCATCCTCTTCCTCCTCTCTCTCAGAAACTTAATCTCCTTACTGAATAATGAATGGAAGGGACCATCTGTAACACAGATATTTTCATCTGATTAGACAATGCAGGAGATGCTTTATCTAACAGGATAATTAGCTCAGCAAAATCGCCTCCAGAGCCACTGCCTGCATTGCTTCTAAATTTAGAAGCCAGACCAGGTTTTTATTCAGGTTTTTCAGACAGACACTGCAGGAATACACTCAGCAGCATCTGATTCCTATAACTCTTCCTGCAACTGGATGGAAAGCAGCAGATCCCAGCCTAGGGGAGGCAGCTAGAGGTACACAGAGGGTGTGAGTTCATCATGGAGTAGAGCAGGAATTTGGGAAGGTCAGGCTCCTGTGCTGTGGAGGAGGGCTGGGTTCTCAGCCCAGTGCTGGACAGGGAGGCTCTCTGGTTGCACAGAGCCATAAATTCACAGGCAGGATGCCTCAGTGCAGCCGCCTCTGTGCAAACACTTGGCTCCCAAAAACCCAGCATTTCTGCCTGGAAAAGTACACATGGTTATTTTTAGGCCTCTGTTCTTTTCAAAAATAACCAGAGGCACGAATCCAAACCTCCAAAATGTGGCATCATTTCAAAGCCACAGGGGACGTTTGGAGGGCTTTTCAAACGCCAAAGCAGCGAGTTTCCTGCTGAAATAGAGGGAGCAAACAGCTGCCTCATCCTCCCCTGAGAGCAGCAGGATGTTTTGAGGTACAGGTGATGGCAGTCACCACCACAAACCAGCTCCTGGGCACTGCAACTCCCACACAACTCCCTGCTTCTGCTCCCAACAGGAAAAGCAGGCAGAAAGGCACCCCAGACTTAGCACTGATCCATGCCCAAAAGTCATCCCTGATCCTCAGGGCTGAACCACCTCCAGGCACCAGAAATTCCTGGGGTTTCCTGGAGCAATCAGAGGCATCCATGCAGCCCAAATCCCACCTTTAGGAATGCTGACCTGCTTCCTGCTCTTGGTTTGATAGTCATTGCCACCTCCTGCTAAAAGAAGCTTTTATGGAGCAGGGCAGGAATTCTGTTATAACAACCCTGAATAAATAAACACAAAACTAACCATGGTTCTCAGCAGAGTCCAACATAGGACTGCACCAACTCCCAACTGCTCTGAGCTCAGCCTAGGATCCTTTAAGTTGTGCTTATTTTGCCTCCAACACTTGGAATTTTGGGACCTCACAAAGCATTTTGCAGGGACAAAGTTTCCAGGAGGACAAAGATGCCAGGCATTTCATTCCACATCTTCCTGTGTCCTCCAGGTACATCATGAGCAAGTCTGCTCTGTGTTTTCTTCTCTCAGGAAAAGGGAACAACAGGTCACAGGCACTGAGAACTCAACAAAACCCAAAAAAACCCCAAAAACTTTCTCCAAGGGGAGCCCAGGAAGGGAAGAACTTTGTGCTGCTCAGCAATCTCAGCCTCCTGCCCCAGATACCTGAGATGGCTCTGATTCTGAGGCCACATGAGGATATTTACAGTTAGAAACCATGAAAACCCATCTGCCTCTTAATTGCCATGCCAAGTTTTAATTTGATGGCTGCACATATGCAGGAATTCCCCAAGAAAAACTCTCTAATTAGCCAGGCCTAATGACCTTCCCAAAGTCTCCTGCTTCTTCTAGACAAGTTTACTTGAAAAGAGTGGGGTAAAGTTAATCTTGGAAACTTCTCAGCTCCATGGGAAGAGAAAGGAGAAGATAAAAGGAGTTGGAACAAAGGACATGTGTTGGAAGTGGGACATTCTAGCTCAAAAAGCTGAAGCAAATGACAATGATGATGAAAAGCTCTAGAGGAAGAGGATCCTTCCCTTGGAATGCAGGAGAGAAGAGCAGCAAAGAATCTGATTTTCCCTAAATGAGCAGGAATTGCACATTCCCAAGCAGAGCAGGGCATGTAAATATTCATTTAAGAGGATTATGAGACTCAGTGACCAACAACAGCTGGAGATCAGGAGCCTCCCAGGCAATGCATGAGGAGCAAATTCCTCCCACTCTTCTCATGCCCCACATGGATCTTGCCCCTCTCCAGCTGCAGGGATGATCCAGCTGTGGCTCTGCAGCCTTGGGCATCCTACACCCCAGGACATTTTGCCACCTGCAGCTGGGGAAGTTTAATGTGCTTTTATCACCAAGTGACTACAGAACAAATGAGGCTGCAATTTTGTGTGGAACCATGGCTCAAGAGGTTGTTTTTTTTTTTTTTTTAATATATAATTGTGGACAAAATAGGGTGGAAATACACCTGGACAACCGAGGTTTATTTTAAATGTTGGCACTGGGCCTTGCTCTCCAGAATTCATGTCCAAGCTCAGAACTTCCAGCAGTAACAAGAACAATCCAATGGGGAAGGCCAGAAGGTGCATTTGAAGGCTGCAGAACAATTTGGTGAGGTAACAGTGACTGCCCTTCTCTCCAAGGGATCTCAAACACAAGTTTATTGTTTGGAGACTTTAAAGGGTCATGGGTTTTTGTTTGTTTACATTCCTAGCAATTTTCTTTTAATGGTAATCTGAAAAAATCTTGTTGGGAGGATTTGGGGCAGGTTACAAAAACATCATGAGGTTCTGAGTCCCTTGGATTGCTGCAATAGGCAAAAAGGACAGAAGATATTTCTCAGGAAGATTGTACCAGGTGGGAAGGCTGGAGATAGTGAAAAGCTACAGAGATAATAATTTCCCAAGTAAGAAGGAACTGTTAAAATGCACAAACCCAAACAAGCATGGAACACTCTGCAAAAGTCAACTTTTCAGCAGATCGCTTTTCAGGGAGAGCCCAAAATCCATTTGAATTGGAAATCTCTAACTGTACTGGGATCTTGTTAAAATAACCTAAAAACCTGTTAAAATAACCTAAAAACCCAACATGACCCTGCAGGGCTATCTCCAGGATTTATTGCTGCCTTATGCACCACAGTTTTTGCTTTTACAGCAGGAGAGAACCACCACGCACAAAGTCCAGCCAGAGCTGCAGGTGGGATCCCAAATTCTTCCCACTGAACTCCCACCAAGCCCTCCCCTCCTCCAGCACTTGATTCTTCTCAAAACACTGATTTTTCATATGACTGCCTGTAACACTGGAGTGGAATTCACGAGTTGAGCTCTGCTGATGACAGATTATTTCAATTTGTGCTTATTTTGTCTCCAACATTTGGAAATCTGGGACCTCACAAAGCATTTTGCAGGAACAAAGCTGTTTTCCAGAAAGACAAAGATGCTTCTTTCTGTTTCAATTCCACATCTTCCTGTGTCCTCCAGCTGCCTCATGAGCAAGTTTGCTCTGTGTTTAACAGTCACCTATAGAAGATACTGCTAAGGAGTTCCTAAAGAAAATAAACTGCCTGGCAAAAGTCTGTTTGATGAATAAAAACTAAATAAAATCTGCCCTGTGTGCCTACTGTAAAAGCTCAAAATCTGTGTTCAAGCATCACTCCAAGGTGACAGGAAACTAAGTCTCCTTCAGACAAGAAGTGCTGCAAGTGTTTAACTCTTCCCCAAAAAAACCCCATCAGATTGCATATTCAGGGAAATTTTACTCTAAACACTGCAGAAAACAGAGTTATAAAAGCCAAAGAACCTGGCAAAAATAAATAGCTTTGTTTCAATATAGCACCAGACTCTGTCACTTGGAATGCTCAATATGGAAATGCTGCCTAAGGCAATCAATATGCTTCCAATATTTTAGTCCAAGTTCTTCTCCTATTCCTTAAATTACCCAGCTCAGAAGCAGAGCATCCTCAGGAACAATTCCTTTCATGTCATGCCAGCTGGGTGACACAATGGAAAAATGCCATATGGCCACTTCAGGAGAAGTAAAGCATTCCCAGTGCTTCCACAGCAGGAAGGAATTACCAATCCTGCTGCAGACCAGTCTCCCAGCATCCCCTGGAAGAGAATCCTTCTATCCAGAACAGGAATTGCAGGAGGGAAGTGTTAGGGGCAGGTGGGACCATCACCTTTCCCAGCCTGCTTCCCAAAGGGAGAGCTGGAGCAGCTTCACTACGAGATGAGGGCACCAAGGATCCCAGCAGACAGAAAACTGGGAAATAAAGACTGGTCAGCTCCAACCTGCCATTGATCCCACAGAGCTGGGATGCTGAAGCCACATGGATCACAGCATCCCAGGGACATGGCACGGATGGCTCTGCACAGAAGGGAAGGAGCAGCTCCCCAGTCCTTGCTCACACCTGGATGCAGGACACATGGCCAGCTGCAACCTCTGAGCAGTGACCTAGCTTCCCTGGGATATTTGGGAATATCCCTGATCCACCCAGCCTCTTCCCTGACCATAGGAAAGTGGCAGAAGCAGAAAGAGATGTGTTTTCCAACTCCCAGTGGATTCCTACTGTACATGCATTTCCTGACTGGAAAGTGATTGAGCAGAGAGCAGATTTTCTTAATGACAATTACAAAGGGGAAGAAAGGGAAAAGGGGAGGAATGGACAGGACAGTGCATGGATTTGCAGCTGCCTCACACCATCCTTGGAGTTCAAAACATCCTCAGACACAAAGAAACAACATGAGGAAGATAAAGGAATTCCAACACAACCCTTGCCATGGGCAGGAAGATTCCCCATCATGACCCATTTACTCCTCCTGTTCCAGCTCCACCTTCAAAGCATCCAATTCCAAACCCTTCCAAACCAAACTAACCACCCACCACCCTCCCCTGAGAACCATCCAGCCTGTTAACTGTTCCTGGAGTTCCTGCTCCAACCTTCACCCATCCAGAACCTCCCCCTCTGCCACCCCATCCACTCCAGAACATCCACCCCAGGTGGCCACACCTTCCCCTGCCTGCAGAACCAAAGCTTCAGCTTTTATTTCCAGCAGGAGAGTTCAGAACCCCAAGGAGGAGCTGCCATACCTGGCAAAAACCCCAATTCGTGGAGAGAGGGAGGAAAAAAGGGAAAGGGGATTTAACACAAACAGAAGACTCATGGCAGCCCCAGTCAGAACAACATTTTAGAAGAATAAATCTTCCAAGAGTTTCTGGAAAGACCTGGAAGTGCTCCCAATAACACCATGCCCCATGTCAGGCAAGACAAAGAGAGGGGTCTGGGAGGATATATTGGAAACACCATCCCCAGGATCAATACAAGAACCAAGAAACTGCTGTGTCTCAGCTGCTGGTGGCTGAGGAAAGGCTGGAGGGGACTTTACAAACTGCACGAGTGTGGATCCCAATCTGCAGCTGAGTGTCACTCACTGTGTATTCTGCATGTTTCTTCCCATACCATTTCATCCATTTTCTGAACTCTCTGTCCATCGTCTGCAAGAGGGAAGAAAACCAAAAACCAGCTATTAGGACATCTCATATTTCCCATTCCATCAAAGCAATGGAGACACAGCTCTGAAGCACTCATTGACCCCCAAGAATTCTGTCTGGTTGGAGGTTTTTTGCCATTAACATTCCAAGGACAGGCAGACACAGAGCTCCTGCTGTTCAGTTTCCTTAAAAAACCAAACCCTCACTTCCTTAGGGGCAAGGCAAAGCTGGCATTTTCACTTAGAACATGGCACTTTCCATGGAAGTTCCATGTTCTAAGAAAAGCCCTTACACTGCCCAGCACTAAAAATAGCCCAGCCTCAAGTTGTGGTGCATAATCCCACAAGGAGGAGGGGGGTGCAGCCCAGCCTAAGCCCAGGGGGCAAAGGGACAACCAGGACAAGGCCAGGTCTGCTGGGGTCACTGAGGAGGCAGAAAGCAGCAGGCAAAGCATCCCAGCAGCAAACAGGGAGAATCCTGCTTCCCACAGCAACTGGGAGTGCTTCAAACTGCACCCAAACACACCAGGGCTGCAGAGCAGGGAGGGCTCTGCTGTTTTCCATTGTCCAAAGAAGGGAGAAAGGAACAAAATCCCATATCCACACTGCTCAGTGCCTCACACATCCCCATCACCACCTTTCCAGCAGCCCAGCCCCAGCTGATCTTTAGGATCTGGCCCAGATTTGGAGGTGAGTCTCCCTCCCTGGAGACATTCCAAACCCACCTGGACACATTCCTGTGTCACCTGCTCCAGGTGACCTTGCCAGAGGTCCCTTCCAACACCACCTATTCTGTGATTCTGTGTGAGAAGCCCAGCAGAAACTCTGATCCCACTGACAACTCAAGCTGATGGTTGATCAGCTGCTCCATCAGCAGCTCAACTGTGTGTTGACAGACATGTTTTATGCTCAAAAGCACTCCAAAGCTGAGCAGGATAACTCAAAAATCCTCACTATTTTCATGTAGGAACTTACATTTTAATTTATTAAGGCAACATCACTAAAACAAATCCGTAATATTCTTCCCCTTTAGGTGAAGCTTTTAAAATTCTATTATCCATCAATTATCTGGGTAGTATTGTCATGGTACCCACAGATGTGGTCCCACAGCCAATTTAACTAGAAACTCAGCCCAACTTCTTCCACACTTATTTGGAGGAAAACTGGGCCCTAACAGAGGCACAGGGCAGCTCCACACACTCTGACATTGCAGGAACTCCTCAGTTGTTAAATCTGACAGGATTTAACCAGGGAAATAATGCAGAACATTTTGTTCACCCAGTAATCTCATGGAAGACTTGTGACACTGAAGGTACCTCAGCAGTGACTTCCCCTAAAACTCCATTTGTGGGTCATTGTTTTGCTTGCTGTTCTCACCAAAGCCTTGTGTTTGCACAGTGACAGGAAGGGGTATTAGTGAAAGTGAGAATTTCACTTTTCCTTATAAAGCTGATCTCTAAGTTTAATGGTAAACACAGAGGGGATTCCTGGCCTTGTAAATGCTCCAAAGTGAAACCAGGATGTTCACACAGAGGGACTGCAGAGCCCTCCAGGTAAAAACTTCCACTCAGCCCTGGCAGGGGAAACAAAGTGGATTTTTAAGTCCTTGACTGATCGTCCTCACAAATGTGTTTATGCATTTTTGCCCACATCACTGAAAAGAAGGATCAAGGAGTTTTATTTATCCCCTCCCTCCATGAGGGATAATTTTCCAGCCTGTTCAGGCAGGAATCTGCATTTTGACAATTCAGAGGGATCAGTTTCTGTTCAGATTACTGAAGAAGGCAAACTTCTTGTGGTAAGACATGACTGACCTTCCCTGTTTGCTTGTGGCTTCCCAGGTTTGCCTTGAATTCATCATCTGTGTGTGTCCCATTGGCACAGAATTAGAAGTGTAAAGAAACCTGTCTAAAGAAGCCTGACTAAGCATTATCAAACAATCATGGAATGGTTTGTGTTGGAAGGGACCTTAAATATCATTTAGTTCCACCCCCTGCCATGGGACACCTCCCACCATCCCAGGTTGCTCCAAGCCCTTTCCAACCTGTCCTTGGACACTTCCAGGGATCCAGGGGCAGCCACAGCTGTGCCACCCTCACAGCCAAGGATTCCTTCCTAATCTCTTATCTAAATCTCCCCTCCTTTAGCTTCAGGCCATTTTATGGTTTTCCTCACTAAGGTGCCTCCTAAGCAGTTACACACCAGACACCCAGCACAGGCCTCAGGAGGAACTTCTGGTGGTTTAATACCTGAAAAAGGAGCATCACCACCACAGGCAGACATATGGCCTTTAAAATACTTAAGAACTAATTGTTAGGTGAATTTATTCCTGGATTTGCTGCATGCTATGGCCTCTGGGAGCTGCATTAGAGCCATTCCAGACAGGGAATGACTGCAGGTATTTGGGTGAAGCTTATGCTGCACTCCCTTTTGAACAGGCCCTGGCATTATTGTTAAAAGAGCTTTCAAGGCCTGAAACCACTCTAGAAAGATGCCAGTGTTTCTTCTGAACACTGCAGACTGGACACACTTCTTTCCTCAAGCACATCCTTGCATTGCAGGCTGATATCTCACTGCTCCAGGAATGCAGCAGGGCTGGAATTGTGCTTTTCCTGCAGCACAGCTCTTGTTCCCCTGCAGCCACAGGCAGCACAGCCCAGGCTCACTCACCTCGGCATACTTGGCTGGAATATCAGCTTTCTCCACTCCGTAGTGATGTTTGCAGTTTGTGGCTGCAGCCACTTGAAGCACCACCTGCCCCACACCTGCAGGGAACAAAAACCCCAGAGTTGAGAGCACTTTCAGGGAAACCACTGCCAAGGGAGAGAAGCTTTTAGAGCAAAGTGCACACAAAAAAAGCAGGTGAACTGTGGGACCTGGCTGAGGGCAGTTTCAGTTGCCAGGGCTCAGACATTCCCAGCTGGAATGCACACAGCAGGCACTGGCCATTCCCAAAGCCTCAACTCCCAAATTCCCACTCCTCTGGTGCTGGNGAATATTTATATATAACTGTTCAATATTTAAAATATACTTTCAAATTTAAAATATAAATTTTTTAAAATATATTTTTCTCCAGAAGTCCTGTATGACACACACTTGTTTGGGTTTAAATGTGTTAAAACTTCAGAACGTGTCAAGCAAGAGGGGAAATTCTTATTACTCCTTTCCTGTTCTGAACTAGATTTTACCAAGAAAAAGAACATCTTCTTACTCAGTATCTCTGTTGCACATGTGCTTGAGTCATACCTAATTTCCTCACCAACTAGAGACATTGATTTCCTTTTAAAACTTGACTCTGTTGCAGCTGTGGGTTAGATTTTGTGGGGTTTCACAACTGTTCAAGTAAACTATAAAAGCTTTTTTGACACACTGACAAGTCAGAGGCAAAAAAACCCTTCGTTTTCAGATTCCACACCAAGGATTCCACATGGGAAGGGTCAAGAAACCCCATTTTCAGATTAAAAAAGCCTAAAGCAAATCCAGTGAAAACAGATGAATCCTTAAGAATGCAACTTTATGGGTCAAACATAATTTTTAACATTGCTTCTTCTTCACAAGTGTATCCAACAATACCAACATAAACAAAGGGGTTTGTAACAAGGGTTCACTGCATTGCAGGCTGATACTTCACTGCCACCAGAAAAGAGGTCTGGGGTGTTTATCTGGTCCATTTAATCCTGGCATAAAAAGCAGGAGCATCTTTGGGGATTATCTAGAAAAGATGCTTACCCTGTAACACAATCCCCAGCCTTGGTTGCCTTCCCAAATATGGGGTTTTTAAAGTATAAACAGCAAAGAAAAAGAGAAAAAGNAATCTAAATCTCCCCTCCTTTAGCTTCAGGCCATTTTATGGTTTTCCTCACTAAGGTGCCTCCTAAGCAGTTACACACCAGACACCCAGCACAGGCCTCAGGAGGAACTTCTGGTGGTTTAATACCTGAAAAAGGAGCATCACCACCACAGGCAGACATATGGCCTTTAAAATACTTAAGAACTAATTGTTAGGTGAATTTATTCCTGGATTTGCTGCATGCTATGGCCTCTGGGAGCTGCATTAGAGCCATTCCAGACAGGGAATGACTGCAGGTATTTGGGTGAAGCTTATGCTGCACTCCCTTTTGAACAGGCCCTGGCATTATTGTTAAAAGAGCTTTCAAGGCCTGAAACCACTCTAGAAAGATGCCAGTGTTTCTTCTGAACACTGCAGACTGGACACACTTCTTTCCTCAAGCACATCCTTGCATTGCAGGCTGATATCTCACTGCTCCAGGAATGCAGCAGGGCTGGAATTGTGCTTTTCCTGCAGCACAGCTCTTGTTCCCCTGCAGCCACAGGCAGCACAGCCCAGGCTCACTCACCTCGGCATACTTGGCTGGAATATCAGCTTTCTCCACTCCGTAGTGATGTTTGCAGTTTGTGGCTGCAGCCACTTGAAGCACCACCTGCCCCACACCTGCAGGGAACAAAAACCCCAGAGTTGAGAGCACTTTCAGGGAAACCACTGCCAAGGGAGAGAAGCTTTTAGAGCAAAGTGCACACAAAAAAAGCAGGTGAACTGTGGGACCTGGCTGAGGGCAGTTTCAGTTGCCAGGGCTCAGACATTCCCAGCTGGAATGCACACAGCAGGCACTGGCCATTCCCAAAGCCTCAACTCCCAAATTCCCACTCCTCTGGTGCTGGCCATTCCCAAATTCCCACTCCTCTGGTGCTGCTCAGCCCCAAGATCAGAGTGAGAAACACCTGATTTATTTCTGGGGATAGCAGATTGAAGTATCTGACATGGGCCTGTGACCCAACCCACAGCACTCCAGGGCCCCAGATATGATCTTCTTTAACCTTCCTGGACAAACAATTGTGAGAATCTATGGAGATTTTGTTTCCCTCCAGATGNTCATACCTAATTTCCTCACCAACTAGAGACATTGATTTCCTTTTAAAACTTGACTCTGTTGCAGCTGTGGGTTAGATTTTGTGGGGTTTCACAACTGTTCAAGTAAACTATAAAAGCTTTTTTGACACACTGACAAGTCAGAGGCAAAAAAACCCTTCGTTTTCAGATTCCACACCAAGGATTCCACATGGGAAGGGTCAAGAAACCCCATTTTCAGATTAAAAAAGCCTAAAGCAAATCCAGTGAAAACAGATGAATCCTTAAGAATGCAACTTTATGGGTCAAACATAATTTTTAACATTGCTTCTTCTTCACAAGTGTATCCAACAATACCAACATAAACAAAGGGGTTTGTAACAAGGGTTCACTGCATTGCAGGCTGATACTTCACTGCCACCAGAAAAGAGGTCTGGGGTGTTTATCTGGTCCATTTAATCCTGGCATAAAAAGCAGGAGCATCTTTGGGGATTATCTAGAAAAGATGCTTACCCTGTAACACAATCCCCAGCCTTGGTTGCCTTCCCAAATATGGGGTTTTTAAAGTATAAACAGCAAAGAAAAAGAGAAAAAGGAGTGTCCTGGCTTGTAAGATAGGCATATCTTCTATTTGCCATCTGTTAAAGGTGGGGCAGGTATCTTCTGTTAGTTTGGCAGTTTTCTTATCTCTTCCAAGAGCAATCTCGCCCTCCGGGGAGATATCTTCTGTTCATGGGCCATTAATTATTAATTATCTTCTGTTCATGGGCTATTGAACCTCACTGCATGACTGATAAAATTCCATCATCCCGTTGTGAGATGCTCTGCCCAGGGGGAGGAGCCAAGCATTCCTACCTGCATAAAATCAGCATTTTTTGGGACACCAACAGCCTCTTCTCCACTGGATTCCCAGAGGAAGACCAGGCCCATCTATTCTATCACAAGACCTTCAGAGAAAACTCCACCCTTCTACAGGATCACTGCTTCAGCAGAACTTCATCTGCCACCCCAGGAGGAGCAGCCACCATTCTGGACTGTTCCCAACACCCTGACTCCTCAGGGTGTCAGGTCATATTCTGACTCTGTCAATAGTTTTGTTTGTACTAATTACATTTGTATTTCAGTAAAGAACTGTTATTCCTATTCCCATATTTTGCCTGAGAGCCTTTTAATTTCGAAATTGTGGTAATTCAGAGGGAGGGCGTTTACCTTTTCCATTTCACAGGAGGCTCTTGCCTTTTCAAACCAAGACAGGAGTTATTGGTCACTTACCACTGCCCAAGTCAACGAACAAATCATCCTCTGTCATTTTAATCTCATCGATCATTTGGGCCACCAAGTCAAAGGAAGTTTCTCCGTAGACCTCGGGGGAGAAGGGCTCGTAGTTGTTGAGTTTCTCGGGGTCTGTGACCGAGTGGTTGTACACCTGCTGCAGGATGTGCCTCAGGAGCCCGTTGGAGGGACGTGTGTTCAGCTTCATGGGCTGCGTCGTCCCCTTCCACTGCAGGGGACAGCAGGGACAGGGTGAGACCCCCACCGTGGGGACAAGGAACTGGCACCAAACCCAGCTGAGGAATGAGGGACAGTCCCCTCCCAGCCCCTCTCCCTCAGCTTGGGCTGCAAGTGCTCCTTAAAAATAAAAACAACGAACGGANCAAATTCCCACTCCTCTGGTGCTGCTCAGCCCCAAGATCAGAGTGAGAAACACCTGATTTATTTCTGGGGATAGCAGATTGAAGTATCTGACATGGGCCTGTGACCCAACCCACAGCACTCCAGGGCCCCAGATATGATCTTCTTTAACCTTCCTGGACAAACAATTGTGAGAATCTATGGAGATTTTGTTTCCCTCCAGATGGAAAAGAGTTTCCCAGCTCTGGTGTCTTTCTAAAGGTCTCATCTGAACATCAGTCCCTGACAGAAAACTTCAGTCAGTCCCACTGAAAGAGGAAGCAGGGGTAAGAAAGTCACTGAAGAGCCTGTATATATATGTTTCTATAATATATTATTATATTTCTATGGTTATATAATTAATATATTTCATAATATATGTCAATATATTATTATATACTTTTTAACAGCGTACTATTTAATATTTAAATATTCTACCATCTATTATTTTACCATGAATAACATATATATTGAATATTTATATATAACTGTTC
>VXAX01007536.1:368062-391702 GCA_013399835.1 Leptocoma aspasia | reverse complement strand
AAATTGTGGTAATTCAGAGGGAGGGCGTTTACCTTTTCCATTTCACAGGAGGCTCTTGCCTTTTCAAACCAAGACAGGAGTTATTGGTCACTTACCACTGCCCAAGTCAACGAACAAATCATCCTCTGTCATTTTAATCTCATCGATCATTTGGGCCACCAAGTCAAAGGAAGTTTCTCCGTAGACCTCGGGGGAGAAGGGCTCGTAGTTGTTGAGTTTCTCGGGGTCTGTGACCGAGTGGTTGTACACCTGCTGCAGGATGTGCCTCAGGAGCCCGTTGGAGGGACGTGTGTTCAGCTTCATGGGCTGCGTCGTCCCCTTCCACTGCAGGGGACAGCAGGGACAGGGTGAGACCCCCACCGTGGGGACAAGGAACTGGCACCAAACCCAGCTGAGGAATGAGGGACAGTCCCCTCCCAGCCCCTCTCCCTCAGCTTGGGCTGCAAGTGCTCCTTAAAAATAAAAACAACGATCGGAATTGGAGCCAGGCTGGGAGAGCTGGGGGTGCTCACCTGGAGAGGAGAAGGCTCCAGGGAGAGCTCAGAGCCCCTTGCAGGGCCTAAAGGGGCTCCAGGAGAGCTGGAGAGGGACTGGGGACAAGGGATGGAGGGACAGGACACAGGGAATGGCTCCCACTGCCAGAGGGCAGGGCTGGATGGGATATTGGGCAGGAATTGTTCCCTGTGAGGGTGGGCAGGCCCTGGCACAGGGTGCCCAGAGCAGCTGTGGCTGCCCCTGGATCCCTGGCAGTGCCCAAGGCCAGGCTGGACAGGGCTTGGAGCACCCTGGGACAGTGGAAGGTGTCCCTGCCCATGGCAGGGGTGGCACTGGATGGGCTTTAAGGTCCCTCCCAATCAAACCACTCTGTGACACAGCAGAAATTGCACACCAGCAGTTGCTCTGCACTTTGTCATACCTCAATTAACAGGTAATTTCACAGGTGATAAAGGGAAAATTAAAGAGACACAAAAAACAAATTGGCAATGTAAAGCACAACACTGGATAGAGTTGGGGTGGGTGTAAAGGTTTGTTCACTCCTTTTTTCTTTGCTATCTCCCCTGAACTGATGTTGACTGTCAACACAAGAACAGGTTAATTTTGCTCCAGAAGCTGTCACATGGGAGGGATCAGATGCACTCAGACAGGGAGTGGCAGGAAAGAGATGAAAATCAAGCTTCCTTTCTTCTTCAGAAAAAAACCCATCCTAAGCATAAAAGTTGTTAAGTTTTAAAAATGTCTACCTCTCCCTATAATAAAAATAAACAAAAAAAAAAAATAAAAGGGCAATTCCAAGACCCTTCCTAAACATTCCTGTGAGATTCAGATGGGAAGAAAAAATTAAACCCATCAGGTTTCCCAGTTCAGATAGCAACTGCAAATGCTGAATAGCTGCTAATATTTAGCTATTAACCAACACAGACATGAAAGTGCCTGAAACCAAATAAGCACAAGTTTTTAAGGCCCAAAAAATTAAGAAAATCCCAGCAAAAAAGGCTTGTTGCCATAATACTGCATATTTCAAATTATTCCCATAAGCACAGTAGAGAAAAAAATCCACCTATGCTTTCAAATTAAGCAGAATAGTAACATTATTCATTGTTCATGTTTTGCTTCCTCCAGTTCAACGTTTTTTGGGGGTAAGAGAACCAAAAAGCTCATTAAATTGGCATGCAAAGAGATTACATTCTACTTTAGCCAGTGATCCCACAGGCCAGAGCAACTGAACTGTGGCAAGGAAATTCCTAAGCCATGGATCACTTCCACAGCACACAGGAGAGTTCATATGGATTATTTAAGTACCCATAAGTCACAGATTTTCCTGTGCAAAAGTCAATCTATATGAGAAATCCCTGTGTTACATGTAGATAAACCTTTCCTTCCCCCTAAAGGCAAGTCAGCTGTTTCCAAGTGCCAAAATAACAGTTCCAGAAGTGCACAAGGAAGAGCAACAGCTCTGAATTTGGGAACAAAAGGTGGTCTTTAATTCCCTTTCTTTCTGTAACAATGTCCCTCCAATACTAACTCCTTGAGTGCCCACGTGTGATCAAGAAAATAAGTTTAACACCAAGCTCAAGCTGCCCAAAAACTGAAGTGCTGGATACTGCTGATGTTACAGGAACAGGCATAATGCAGCACTGAGTCAGTCCCAGCTTTCTGCTGTTCTTCACTACCTGAACTCAAAGGTGGCACACAAAAACCCTGGCAGGGCCCAAGTTCAATACTTACCAACTGGTGGATGCTGTCAATGGCTCGGTTGTACTTGTCACACAGTCTCTGCATGCTCTCAAAGCTGGGGAAAGAACACAGGGGCAGCTCAAAACAGACAGGTTTGAAGGTAAAACCTTGGGCTTTTCCACCCCCTTGCCCAGCAGGTATTTAGGGTTTGTTTCTCTCAGTATATGTAATTACATACATAGATTTAAGACTTTGTTTCCTTTAAATAAAATCCCCAGTAGACCAGGAGTACATGACAAATAATATTAGTTCCTTTATTATAAATCATACTTTGAGTACAGCCCTTTTCCTGGTAAAGTTCTGTATTCTCAGAACCTCTTCTCCATATTTTCAGCTGCACAGAGATTTAAGAGGTCTGTACATTTTTCTCCTTTTTGTTATCATCTCTCCATGATAATCAGTCCTGAGATAAGCAGATGCTTTTCCAGAAGTTCACCCTGGGACTGAAAATGCAGACAGAGCCAGAACACAGCCTAAAACATCACCCATCAGGAAAGCCTGGGGATTGCTCCATGGGCTGGCTGGGATTATGGTCAGCCCAGGCAGATGCCCTAATGACAGAAGCTGAGAGGATTAAATCAATTCATCTCAGGCCAGGAAAGAAAGTATATTCCAGGGAAAATCACTCATTACATAATCAGACCCACAAAGCAGCAGCAAAAGCAATACAAGGAGTTACAGGAGTGACATCGTTAAACCACAGGCATTCCCAAAGCTGGGAGAGGATGGGGGGGCCAGGGGACACCAGAAGTGACACTTCGGTCTCTTGTGATCCTCAGGGTCACTAAACTGGCCAGGACACCTCTCCCATGAGTTCTCCCCATTCCATTCCAAGCTTCCAGCTGCCTGTGCTTGTTTCCACGCTGGAAAAAGCGAGAGGCTGCAGCAGGGTTTGTCTGCATTTCCATAACCTGCTGCTTCTCCTTCACATCCTTGGCTCAGCCCATCTGCTGCCAGTGATTTTTCCAACAAATTTTTTCAAAGGAAGAAAAAAGACTGAAATCATTATCAGAATTCCAGTTCATTACTTCCTTGAAAAGCTGCAGGAAGATAGTGGGAGGTGACTTCAGGGAACAGAGGGGTTTCACTTTTATTCAGCATTGCTGCCAACCACACTGATGGTCCCCAGTGAAACACACCCAGTGAGGATGCCAGAACCACAAAAATACAATAATGCAGCTGCTGTAAGTAATCCACAAATCCAAATTAATGGATTTTAATGACAAGGGATGCTTGACCTTGATTAGTCCTTTTGAATTTTCCAGGAGGAAGAAAGAGACTAACAAGTCTTTCAATGAAACAATTGAAAATTGAGAGAAGAGGAAGCAATACCTTAAGCAGATTCATGACAGAAGTACCGGGTGCTGGGGAGGTTTAGGATGGGAAAGGTTCTTCCCCCCGAGGGTGCTGGGCACTGCCCAGGCTCCCCAGGGAATGGTCCCGGCCCCAAGGCTGCCAGAGCTCCAGGAGCCTTTGGCCACCGCTCTCAGGGATGCCCAGGGTGGCATTGTTGGGGGGGCTGTGCAGGGACTGGACTGATGATCCCTGTGGGATCCAACTCAGGATATTCTGTGATTCTACTCACAGCAATGCAGTTTCATCAGTTAATTTTCTTCTAACAGATAAGTCATTCTGTGGACTTGGATAAATCCAGTCTTTTCCATGAAAGCAAGCAAGGAGGTTTTTGTAAACTGCAGCTTGAGCATCCTCCCTTTTCCCAGTCTCAGCAGAGCCAAGTCCATGCACACAACCTCAGAACTCTCCACAGACACACCACAGGTCAGGATCTGCCTCTCCCAGCCAGGAGGGGAATATCCCATAAGAGACATTCATTCTGAACCTCTTGTGGGTATGAACTCCCATGTAACTGAGGCACCTCAGAACCCCTCCAACTGCCCACAGCACTTCTGGGAATCTCACCTCTGAGCTCAGCCCCCACCCAGCAGGAAGGGGAGGGAGGGGAAGGTGCAGCTCCCACTGACACCCAGCTCTGCCATGGCCTGCTGTGAACAGGAATTCCTGGTTGCTGCAGCAGGAACCTCACTGCCATTGAGATTCCCACCCTGGCTGCACTCCAAGGGCGCAGATACCAATCATTGTTTCACAGTGAGTAATTCAACGTACAGCAGAGCTGCACTGGAGCTGTGTGGAGTTTCCAATTATGTCCTTAATCCAACTGCCTTTGCCAATGTTGCTGTTACACATTTCCTACCAAAATAACTCCGGCAGAGCCTGAAGCCAGCTCTGAGAGAAAACTTCAGTTGGTAGTGTCTAAGAATAACCAGTTACACACTGGTTCACTACACCCTCTGCTAGCCTGAACTCCTGCTGGGAACAAAAACATTCCTCTCACCTTTTTGTATCATAGTCAATTAAAACATAGTTTTCCATGGCAAGCTTGAGATCTGGGATTTCTTCACAGACCCACCTAGAAGGAGAGAAGAAATAATGAACAGAGGTATTGCCAATTAAGTGTAAAAACATCATTTGTCTCAATTCTGGACTGCTTTACATGAAGAGAGGACACTGCAGCAGCCCTGGGAGCTCACAGTATTGTTAGGAATAAGGCAGACATGATGGGAAACTGCAACAGTTCACATTTGTACTGAATAAACAGCAAGATGCCTGTAGACACTGGCAGGAGCATAAAGCTTCAAAATGAGGTGATAAATGTATTCCACGTGTCTAAAAATACTCAAAGTCATGGCTGATGTTAATCTAACATAAAATGCAGAAGTGCAGCATTTCCAAAGAATTCTGATGCTGCATGAAGCTTTGACAAGGCTGAATGTGGAGAAGACATTTCCCACAGCAGCCCAAAAACCCTGTCACCAACCACTCAGTGCCAGCATATTCTCCTCTGGGGAGTGTCTAAACTGCTCTTACACCTTACACACCCAAGCAAACCAGATTTTTAGAAGTTATTTTGATAAAAGACCCCTTTGATACTCTGAATTAACACAGAGTTGTGTGTTGTGGCCATCAGAAAGGGGAAGCACATGCCCACTTGCAGTGCATCCAACAATGGCAGCTCACAGGAGAGAGCTTCAGTTGCGGAATGAAGGAAGATTAATTCCCTTCAGAGGCAATTTAAAAGCCATAGAAGCTTTGCACACACTTTCCTTCACAAATATCAAATTGGAAAGCACTGTCAGCATCAAAAAAACCCACATCACAGGATGAATTCCAACAGGAATCACAGAATTTCTTCCTCGTGAACCTTGCTCCATTCTTCACTATCAGAATGGTGAAAAAAAATACTGAAGATCCAACAGTACTGTTCCTTCTGGCTGATTCACACATGGTTGATAACTACACAGGCCAGTGAAAACCAGAACTTGGACATGTATGGCTGGCCCTCTTCTGGTATCTCACATCTCCCCTAAAGGCAAACTTCTTACTCTTAAATCACAGGAATAGGCAGTCAGCAGCTGCCTACCAGCAGCTTGATCCTTGTGTCCATTCCAGCTTGGGATACTCCATGATTCCACTGCCTGATGAGACAAAGGCTTCCTTGCATTCTCTCACGCACCACTTTCACAACACTGTGGGCACTTTGCACAAGGCAAAGGCAGCACGAGAGCTTCTGACACTGAGTTCACTCCAACTTGCTAAAAACAGTTGTGAAACATTCCTTGACCCAACAGCTTCCTAAGACAGCTTCCCTTTGCCTCCAGCACAGAAAGCACCAACAACTCCAGCCACCCCCTCCAGCCCAAGCTCCTTCTGAGCCCCTTGGAAAGGGCCTTCTCCACACCCCCCACACAAATGATGCCACAAGACCCCAAGGTCTTATCCCCACCAGTCCCAGCAAACTGGCAGCACCAGTGGCAGTGTTTTGTAGATAGAAAAAGAAACTCCTTTAGGAGAAAAATTTTCAGCTCCAGCCTCATTCCACATCCTCTGCCACCCCAGACCATGGGAAATGCTCTGATTTCATGCATGTGAGTGATGTTATCAAGCACTTGGCTCCCTCACACTCACAGTGGGAGCACACAAGGCTCACTATTACCTTTCCCTTTGCCATCTGTGACCAAATTTCGAGCTCAGATGGTTCTGCAAGTAAAACACCTCCTCCCTCACCTGTATCTGCACCACCCAAGCACTAAACCCTGCTGCAGACACAGCCCCGAGCTGAGCCAAGGGCAGCCTGTAAGGATCTAAAACAGTTAACAAGAACAGCTTTGTAATGGGGATAACTCATCCTCATCCCTCAGGTGTTTGGGGAATTCATGTAGCATTTATTAAAAGTTGTTCTTTGGCAAGTCTCCTCCTAATCCTGCTGAAATAACAGCAAGTCACGTCCTGAGAGCTCGTGTTGGGAAATCCTCTGACTTCCTGCTCCTCACAGTTGTCTTTCACCTTTATCCTCCCATTTTCCCCACGCTGTTCCAACTCTATCAGCAGGATTAAGAGGAATGCTACAGGGAGATCACTGCCAAACAACCCAAATGCTGCAAGATCACAGCAACAGGGGAAACAGAGAGGGTGGGCAGAGGCAAGGACATATCAGGACATAACACATCAAGCCAAGGATGTTTCCTTAACCTTGTCTGTCCACAGCTCAAATACAAACTGCCACAAGTATTAAAGCTGAACACCACGACTCATTTTTAACTCTGTTCACAACAGAATGGAATATAGCGAGATAAAACAAAATCTCTTTGGCAAGGAGCTCTGTATTGCAGCAAATTCAGCTTAGAAAATAACTCAAGAGCTGCTAAATGGTAACTGCTGCCCTCCTGCATGTCCTGACTCCAGCCATCCCTTCCCAGAGCTGCAGTGAGGCACAGGAAGGTCCCAGCCAGGCTGCACCGAGACTTACCGAATTGTCTCAATAATTTCATGAGCAGCATCGTGGTGTTTGTCCTGAAAAAAAAAGAATGACAAGTCAGGTGCTGTTTCTCAGGAGTTTACAGGAATCACAGTGTTTGTAAGGATACAGGTGCCAAGCATACAGGGAAAGGAGTCTTTGAATTCCACCCATTAAAGCCATCCAAATGAGCCCTCTACGAAAAATAAGGCTGAAGGAAATCAATTTTTCAAGTGTCTCTGACTGATATGAAGGAACTGTCATTCTGCTTATTTCTTTGTCATTCCTTGCAGTCAGGGGCAGTGTGGCTGGGGATTATGTGACTGAAGCCTTTGGGGATGACTGGGATGCAGCAGGTACTTGACTGCAAGTTCCCAATGAACAGCTGATTCCCTTGGCCCAGCATCTGGCACAGGCTCCCAGCTCCAGATGGGCAGTGAGATTCTTGCACAGGGAATGGCTTTCCAAAATAAAGCATCCAATAAACAGATGTCAGTGCAGGAAAAACACCCTCGGAGCACACAGCAAAAGGCCTGCCCATGAACTGAAACCCAAAACACACCAAACCCTGAGCATCACACATCCACACCAGGGTGAGACATGGAGGTTTGTTGATTTTGTTTGAGAGTTTATTCAGAAGGAACAGAAGCACAAGTGGATTTAGCAAATTATTATAAATTCAGGCAAAAAAGAGCTCTTGGAGCTGCATTTATATGCACTATTGTACAAAAAAGTTCTATTCTAGGGAAGCCACAGGAGTTCCTTACACACATTGATGTATCCAGCTTGTGAAGCCTTAGTTACCAGAGTCCATCTGTACAAAGCTGGGGTTATATTTAGACATTTGTTTCTGCAAGTGGCTTTGACCTTTTAATTAGGTGTCTTGTATCTACAGCCCTTCCAGAAATACAAGTGCAAAGGCTCCCTCAAATCATTTCCCTTGTCTCATGCTGCAGAAATGTCATTTCTGTAGTTATCAGGGGAAATTCTGTAGCAAAGGGCAGAGACAGGTAACAAAGCAGAGGACTGGGGGCAGGGGAAGGAAGGGAAGGGAAGAAGAAAACCCGTGATGGTTGAAGACAGAAAATGGTTGTATTATCTCATTTTCAAGACATGGAAGGACATGATCTGAGTCAAATGGAAGCATTTTCCATCAGTATCTCAGCTTTCCTATTTTCAGGAGGAAACACATTTACCCTTGTTGGGATTAGCCAGGCTTGCAGAAAGTTCTCATTCCAAGAAATTTGTACACAGCCCTTTCAATGCCTAGTTAAAAATCTCAGGACAGATGGACAGACAGGCAAGAATTTCTGAGGTCTGCCATCCTTCCAGTGCCTTAAAGGGGCTCATAAACAGAAGGGAGAGGAAATTTTAATATGGGGAGTTAGTGCCAGGACACAGGGGATGGCTCCCACTGCCAGAGGGCAGGGCTGGATGGGATATTGGGCAGGAATTGCTCCCTGTGAGGGTGGGCAGGCCCTGGCACAGGGTGCCCAGAGCAGCTGTGGCTGCCCCTGGATCCCTGGCAGTGCCCAAGGCCAGGCTGAACACTGGGGCTTGGAGCGACCTGGGATGGTGGAAAATGGAACTAAATTATATTTAAGGTGCCTTCCAACCCAAACCAGTCTGGGATTCTGTATTAAAGCTATGAGAGAACACTATTTTACCAGAAAAAAAAGCTGTTATTTTCAAATGACAAAATTAACCCCAAATCTAGAAGTCACAAGGAAGACTAAGCCAAGAAAACCAAAACATTCCAGTTACAACATGGAGAAGGAAAAACAGCTAACAGCAGTAGCCAGGACACTTGGGATGGAACACACAGAGCCTGGAGCTGAGCACTGCCTTTTTAACAACTTTTAACATTTAACAACTTGCTGCTGCCACAGCAGCACCCCAAACATCACAGAATAGATCTGGGGCTGTGTTTCCTCCAGTCTCCTGGGCTGGGACAGCCCAAGCCCTACAGAAAACAGCAGCATCCATAATCCAGTCTCCCAGGAATGTCAGGTAATTCTTTTGATAAATGTTGGCCTAGAAACCAGGAAAGCAACTGAACTAAAGCCTGCTCCTGCCTCTCAGTGCACAAATAAAAGAGAATGTGTTCTCTCCTCTTTTCTTTGTGCATTGAAAGGAGGGGACAAGGAGGGAGAAGAACTTCTCTTTCTTCTCATTTCTTATCTGCCAAGTGTAAGAATAACCCAGGAGAGCAGCTCATCCATAAACATCCCCCAGAAATGTTCACGTTTCACTCCATGCAGAATTATGCCAGCAGAGCCCCCCTGGGCTGATCCAACTCTCCCAGTAAACTGTGTTCCTGCAGAGTCAGAATTTGCTTTATCAACATAAGCACATTATACCAGAAAAGTGAATTCAGGCTTATTCTAGTATAATCATTTCCTGGGAGGAAGTTCTATTCCCCACTGCTGGGGTTGGACAGTTGCAGTGTGAGCAGAGCACATGAAACCCCTTGTTCTGCAAGTCTTCGTGAAAACACCCATATAAGTGACAAAAAATTGTCTAATTTACAGATTCTTCTGTCTTGGGTTTAAAAGTTAAAAAATCAATCTAAAAAATAATAATAATAAATCACAATTCCCATCCACAACTACAGATCAGCCAATTTAAGTGACTTTGCACAACTTCACGTAGAAACTCCAGGCAGAAGGGGCCTTTGAGCTTAGTTTGTGACATTATCTAAGACTAAAGAAATCCAGACCAGTTCCACATCTACTGCTGCTGAACTTCCCATGCTGAAACACTTCCCAAGTTTACTTCGCTCTCTAACAGACTTTGGCTGAGCAGAGAGGCTCCCAAGCAAAGTCTCAAGCAAATCTTGCAAAAAAAAAAAAAATCCAGTAGGATCTCCTGTATTTCTTCAAAGCAGAGCTGGCTGTGGAAAATTGAGGGAAGGGGGGAAACATATCTGAAGGGAATACAGAGCAGCTTCCCTTTTCTTAGAGAAACTTCCAGCCCCATTTCATCATTATGGTTGTATGATTTAATCAGAAAAGGCATTGAACAGCAACAGGCATCACATCTGTGTTCAGGCAACTGGTTATGGCATTGACAGAGAGTCTGAGGCAACCAAAAGGCAAATGGAACAGAAATCCCCCCAAATCCTGAGCCTGCTCCAGCCTCTGCCATCAGCATCCCAAGCAGATGCACTGGTTCAGGTCAGACACACACCAGGGCTGGGAGCAGCAGCTTCAACCTGGATCCTTCAGAGCCCCAGGGGATGAACACTGAACCCAGAGAGGATGGATGGTGACTCCTGACAGCTCTGCTGCAGCACCAGCAGCCTGATCAACCTTACCCTGCTCAGCCAACAGCCAAACTTGCACCCCCAAAGGTGGCCTGAAGCTTTTCCAATTCAGCCAGGGGTCTGAGTTTGGGGGTTTTGGCTCATTTCAGGTGGTTTATATTATTTTTCCCAGCTGCAATGCCCATGACTCAGGTTGCAGGCAGGTTGTGCTCGTGTGTCGTGCTGGACTCTGACACCCACAGGGCTTTGGCAGTGGAACCTCCTGGAGAAGAGCCTCCCACAGACTCATCAATCCTGGAATCCCATGTGCAGAAGCCTTTTGGCCGAGGCTCAAGCAGCCTCTGTGTTCTGTTCCCAGTCACGAGATGAGATGATGCCACCACCACGGTGCTCCCTGTCACAAAGAGCAGCTCCATTCACCCTCCTCCTGCCCCAGGCTGCTCTCCCTCCCTCCCTCCCTCCCTCCCTCTCTCCCTCCTCCCTGCACTGGAGGGGATGGAGCACACTACGTGCTGCTCCTGGCCTGGATGTACTTTCCAATGTTCCTGTATTTACATCGTCTGAGAGGCCCTTGGAATCTTCTGAGCCACATAAATGGAAGCTTTTCACAATCACTCTTATCTCTTTAATGTGGAAAGTATTTAAAGTAAAGAGTTGCAGTCTGCAGTAATTATTGAGACTGCCCAAAACTCTTCACAACAAGTTTTAAATAAACCAAACTTAAACACACATTGAGTTGTTGCAGCCAACCCTCTCCAGCTGAACTTTTCACAGAGTTCTGCTCTTCAACTTAAACACTGAATTTTAAATTGAAACGTGAGTTCCCAGAGAAAGTTCAATAGTTTTGGCCAAGATATTTCATTGGAAAAAATAACAGAAAGAAAGCAGACACTTGGTCAAAAGTCACGTCAAAGAGCATCCAACATATTCTATGGAAAACAGCGGAGCACAGTTTCAGCCAGCAGGACTGAACAGCTTCACACTTCTTACAACAGGTTTCTCCAGCCACACATTCCTACAGCTCTGAGCACAGGAGTTTGGAGCCAGGAACAACCCCACTGCTGTAACTCTGAGCCCAGAGTTACTCTGTGTGCCCCCAGCACACAAAGCTCCTGTCTCACACACACAAAGTTGAGTCCTCCTACAGGCACCAACTCCTGCTGCCCTTCAGGCCATGGAGGTTGGACCACAGAGCAATTTTTAAGAGCCCAATCTGCCCCTTCACCTCCTCATAAAAAAGACCTTTTGTATCTTGCATATACAAGAAGCCCTAACATGTGATTTGAAAGCCAAATAAGACAGTGCCCAAAAGCTCTTTCCAAATATGTATATTGAAGTAATCATTATCCTTTCCTATAATCACATTCTTTGTTTGTTAACTCAAATTTAAAAACTACCAATATGACCAGAACTCAATGTGCTGGGCACTGCCCAGGCTCCCCAGGGAATGGTCCCAGCCCCAAGGCTGCCAGAGCTCCAGGAGCCTTTGGCCACCGCTCTCAGGGATGCACAGGGTGGCATTGTTGGGGTGTCTGGGCAGGGACAGGGGCTGCACTGATCATCCCTGAGGGTCCCTTCCAGCTCAGGATATTCCAGGACTCAGCAGCACTCACAGCTCTCTCTCAGCCACCAGGGTGAGAAAACTAAAGCAGCCCCAATACCACATGTTAATTATATACACAGAGATCACAGTGTGCATGACATGATCAGCACCAGCCACAGCTCAGTCATCTGTGCACAACTTTCTTCCACAAAGCATCAAATTCCTACTACAAACAGCCAAGACAGACCTTTCTACAGAACATTCTACAAGAGCAAGGTAAAGTATAAATTAGAGTTGGCAACATTTTTGCCACAAATTGGCTGTTGGAACAGTTTGTAATTCCCCCTGAAAAGAAAGCCCTACACTCCTCCTCCAGGTGTGGCTGCTTTGGTTACATCAAATTTTCAAACTAACATCCCTTAAGATACTTAAATAGCAAGATTTTTATTTAATTCTGAGTTCCAGTACCATATCCCAGACTCCTGCGTGTGTTTGTACAGAACAGTTAACCCCCAGTGCAACAACCCATAATCTAAAGTGAATCTATAACCTAAAGCAACAGTTTTAAATGTTCTGGTTTCCATCCTCAAACACAAAGAACTTTTTCAGTTAAACTGGGCAGCCAGCACTGCCTGGAGGCAAGAAACACCACCCCAATGCCCTTCCAAATTTACATCTTTTTTTATTTGAGTTCTTCTTACAAAACCATGCTTAGCCTTGGGGTAAGGCTAAATTGGGGCTTGAGGGTGAACACCATATTTTTTTAGATTTTATTTCCCCACATACCAAGTTACACCTCATCCAGGCTGGACAGGGCTTGGAGCACCCTGGGATAGTGGAAGGTTTCCCTACCCATAGCAGGGAGTGGCACTGCATGAGTTTTCCTTCCAAACCAAATCTGGGATTCCATGATTCTCTGAAAGAGGGATCTTTGTGAGATCTGATCATCTACACAGCACAGGTAGTGAAAAGGAAGCCCAAAAAGCCTGCAGACCTGAGCAGCAAACAAATGGTTTGAAAACCTGGATAAGTTCTTGCAAAAAAAAAAAAAAAAAAAAAAGGAAATACAGCTCAGGCCCCTTCAATCTTTCACTTTCCCAGCACCACACAGAGACTTTTATGACTCCTTATCTCCTCTTTAAAGGCAGGAATATTTCTGGGCATAGCTTTGGCTGCCCAGACTAAACTGGCCCACACCAAAGCAACCCTTGCCCTTTCAGAGCCAGTTCTGACTCACCAGACCATGCTTCCTCCCCTAAAAACAGGTCAGGTGACCAAAGCAGCTCTTCAGAAATGTGAAAAGCAGCTGTGGTCAAGCAGGGGCAGAGCAGGAGGGACTGATCTCCTACAGCTTCCCCCTGTCCACCAGATGTGTGAAAACCAAAGCTGAAACAAGCCAGTTACAAATAAATCAATGGCAACACTTGTGTACCTTTTAATGACCCTGTCTGGATACACTTCCAGCACTCCAGTGTAACACCAGCTCCTCCCAAATCCTGCACGGTGACCCAACTCACAGATTAACAGAAGTCATTCGGATTTGCCAAATTCTGATCTCCACACGACCCATTTAACTTGCAAAACAAAAGAGGTCAATCCCACCAGCCCCTGGGTTTAAACAACAGCTTGGTTGCCTGCAGTGGCAGCTCTCTCTCCCCAGGCAGCAGTCCATAAATCCAAAGGAGAGGATGTTACAGCTGCAGACAAGATGGTTAGCAGAGATCAAAAAGATGGATTAGGAAAAGCCAATCAATCTTGCAGAAGGCTGGTGGGACAAGTGCCTCTTTCAAGCCCCTCGCTTCCCTCCATCTGGGGAGGATGATAAGGGTTTCTCTGGACACCAGGAAAGGCAACATGAGCCACTGCAGCTGCAGCTTCCCTGGGAGCCAGGAAAGATCCAGCACCCTGCATGGCACACGGATGCCTTCACAAACCAGGCATTTCAGCCTGTCAGAAGTTTGTGTTCCTCCTCCCACAGGGTGTAATTTCACTTAACCCACTTAGAGAGACCCACCAGCACAGTCCCCCTGCCCAGGGCAGGTCCATGGCCAACACACCTGAGCACAGGGGTCACAAGAGGCTCTGAAAAGCCAAAGCACTTCCAGCCACTGCAGCAGCCAGGAGCTGCTCAATGAAGGGAGGATCTCAGGCTCCATGTCCTGCCAGCTCTGCCTTCCACCACTTTGCATTTTAAGATGCTTGCCTTGTGTTCAAATGCCAATTAAACCTTGAGTAAGGGAAAGGGAAAGCCTGCTCCATGCAGTATTCCATACTGGACAGCAGGATTTGGTTTAATTACCAGATTTTATCCCAAATCAAGATTGTGCCATTTTAGCTTCCATAGCAACAACCATAGCACAATTTTTCTTACCAAGAGAGACAAGGACCAAAAGTCTCCTCTGAACCCCCCAATTACTGTCCCTTAATCAAGAAAGCACAAGGACATTCACAAGAATACATTTTTATTAGAATGTATAAAAAGAGATCTCCTGCAGAGAACACCTTGTATCCATCTTTTCCTCCCAGTTTCAGGGAAGAAAAGACAAGGGAAGGAAGAGCTCCCAAGACTACATTTGAAAGCCCAGCTCCCACACAGCAGGAGGCAGACAAGACTGAAGTAGTTTCAGTAGTTTCTAAGTTACTGTCACACAAAACCAAATGGAAAACATGGTGGTCACTATGGCCTCCTTGATAGCGACATAACATTTAAGTAAAAAGAAAAGGTTGGCCCAAGATCTAAAATAAACTAAGAAAGGAAACAGGCATTGGGAAAGAAGATCCAAGCTGCTCTGGATAATCATTTAGCATGGTTGCAACAGTGATTGCACTTTCACTGCTGCTACTTCAAGCACAGTAACAGAGTTTTGCCTTTCCACACAGCAATCCCAACTGTTGCTACGGCCTCTGCACAGATGCAGGAGGGAATGGTTCCCCTGGTACTGCAGGAGGGGCTGTGTCAACCCATTAACATGCAATCAGCCTGCAGGAGTGTTGGAGGCACACAGGACAGTCACAGCAGGATGAGCTTCCCCAGCGTGAGCCAGACAAAAGAAGTAATTCCACTATGCAAAAAACCAGTTGAAAATAATGTTTATGTTAGAATACATAACATAATGCATTCTAACATAAACAGAATACATAGGGGAATGCAACTATTTTGGTTAAAGAGCAATGCACTGGTGTGTCCTACTGCCCTCCCAGGTGAGTTTGAGGCAGTGACACACCCTGCCCACACCGAGGCAGCTGGAGGCAGTGGGCAGATGCTGCGGTGATCCCATGTGCACATGCACAAGAACCCAGCACTGCTTGTTCTGGGACAGAGGGAACTGCTGGGCTTTCACTCCCTAGAACATAGGAAGGCAGCCCTGCCACCATTTCACAGACAGTTTAACCCCAGCCAGCCACCTGCCCTGCCACCACTTCCCCAAAAGCCACCTCTTGCTCTGGGCCAGCAGTGCTTGTGCTCGCACGCAGCAAAGGCAGGGAGGCCTAAACGAAAACCAAACCTTTGTGGGGTTTTGGCTCAGTTCCCTTTCAACCAGACCAGTTCACAAACACTGCTCCAAGGGTAAGAGCAGCTCAGGCACAAGGGAACAGAGATGACAAGAGTCATTTCTACCTGCAGATGTCCCAGCTGCAAACGTGCCCCTCCCCAGGAGCCACAGCCTGTGCTAGCAGGGAAATGCCCCTCCCGTGCAGGTACAGGAGAGCACATCTCTGATCATCCACACTGCCAGAAACAAACCTGCACACAGAACCTAAGGGAAGAAATAAACATACAGTCCCAAAATTGTGGGTGCTGAAAGCAGCCACCATCTCCTTCTCAAGCCCAGGGTCTTCCCAAACCCTCGGTGGGAGCTGGGAGGAAGCTCATGGGACAGCCTGGGCCCCATCTCCTGCAGGGAAAATTGGTGAGACAACAGCTTAAATAAGCACTTTATAGTCTGTAAAGATAAATTCTGCTCCTACTTAACACACATAAATATTCCACATAACAGAAATTAGCAGCAAAATCTTGTACTCTTTCTGAAGCTCACTGGGTGTGGAGTTTTGTTAGGTACAAAAAAAATATATATGGATTTTCCTTTATAAGCTTCATCTTGTGGAGCAGAACAGTGATCCAGTGGAGGTTCTGAACAGCAGACATCAACTTCCAGCCACCAACCATTTCCACAAGCTTTTACTTTAAAAACTTATAAATGACCCTACAACATTACAATGCATTCTTCACAGATTGCAGGATTTCAAATGACTGTTTGCTGTAATGAGCATGGATGGGAGCCAAGATAAGATCCACAAAGACTCCAAACCCAGCTCCAGAGGTCAGAGGCCACCCTGAGACAGCACCTGATGTCCCAGGTCTTGCTGCCATGTGGGAACCAGAGGGAACCACCTGCAGCCCAGTGGGAATCCAGCTGAGGAATGAATGAGAAGCTTCAAAAGCTCACAGTTGTTAGAATTTTAGAAGTGTCAAATATTAATATTATTGCTGAGTCCCAAGAAGTAAATGACACATTAATGGCAAAACCTCAGGAAACTGCCCTTCACAGTACACAGAAAATAACAAAAACTATCAAAACCCATTAATTTTTATTAAGAAACTTAATTCAGAACTTTTTGTAGGATTTGGTTCAGAAAGGTTTTCCAATGCTTCATTTATGTGTCTTCAGTAGTTCCTTAGATTTTCCATTCAACACTACAAAGTCCTTTCAGTGTAAATTTTTAGAAAACTCCCATTCACTCGTGAAATGAAACAAACCAAAATACTCTGAACAGGAACTTTTTCGTTATTCACAGATCTGCTCCTATCTATGAAACCATCATTTCCTGCTGTAAAATATACTCACCCTCTTCCTATGCTCTAAAAATAGTCCCAACTTGATTTGATAGCTCTAGCAGCATGTGGCCAACTTTTCTATTCAGTTTTATTTCTTGTTCCTCTTCAGAGTTAGTTTTGTCTTTAATAATTACCATGAAAGTAAATATGTTCACAATTCCTAACATGAACTTTTCCTCCTTCTGTGGATCCTTCTGTTAGGAAGGAGAAAATAATTGAAGCAAAAATATGTTGAGACACTTTATGATTATCAATCTGGGATAAAAGACACTGCAAAGGACAAAAAAATTCACCCCATCCCTGGTCCTTGTGTTGATCATTACAGTGCAAAACTTTAATCAGACAGTTAAAGGTTAACTCAAAGCAGGAAGAAAAACAGCAAGTCAATGAGAAAGGGGGAAAAGAAAGAAGGAAGAGTACAAAAGTAGACATATGGACGTCTGGGGAGAAGGGTGATTAAATCCCCCATAAATCTCACATACCAAGAGGTAAGATATTTTGCCTAAATTCCCAGAGGCAACACAATTCAGCCCCGTATCTGAGACTTGAAAGGATAATCATCTCCATATATAATAAGGCTGCCATGAAGGACAAGAGCTGGAGCTGCATGTGGGGGCATGGATTTCCCTTGGCACACTGAAAGCTTTCAGTGCTGTGTTCAACTGGAGCTGATGGGTGAATTTTTAGGTAGATAAATTTGAATTGCCTGAGCCCAAACTTTGACCAGGACAGGAACATTAATCCTCACTCATCTGCTGATGAATGAAAGGGGGGAAACAAGCAATCCTGGACAGCTACTCTGTCTTTCAACAGTTGCCTTTCAGATAAATCAGCTATATAAAAAAATAAATACTAGTGTGGTCTTTAAGATGCAGGACAAGAAACCAACTTTCACTTTTCAAACTGAGGGAAAAATGTCTGTTAACTGAACTCATGATTTATCTTGTGTCCAATGGGTCAGGGCTTGGAACAAAGGAGTTTGAGGACTGAACAAGCACCGATTGTCACTCGGGGCTCACTCAGAGTTCTACTTCAAAGGGTAAAGCCCAGAAGGAAACTGCTCTTCTGTGCTGCCCACGTGCTGCACAATTAACGCTGTAGGGCTCTTCTGCCCCCCAAGAGCACATCCCTGAGTCCCTCTGGCACTGGGAAAAAGGGCAGAAAAAAAGATGTAACTGTGCCAACTCTCTGATCTGCTGGGCAGCAGAGAAACCCAAGTGCTTTTGAAATGACAGACAGTATTTCCCAGCTTCACGCTTCATGCTCTCCCCATTCCAGGTGTTTTTACTACTGGGGAGGGCAGGCAGAGAGACAGAGGTGCTGAGAAATCGGAATTGTGCCCAAGTGTTCAAACCTTTCCTTCACTACACAAGCTTTTCTAAGTGATTAGTCATCCCCCCAAGCATTTCCCAACAAGCTGCATCAACAGCAACAGGGAAAACCCCCCCGGACTCAGCCAGGGCTGCCGAATTTCTGGGCGATTACTCAGGGGGTGAGGAGGTTTTTGCCTGGCAAAGCAGAGCTACAGTTTCCTCCTCTGCCTCCTCTGCAGGGCCGGCTGCCCCGGGCAGGCCCTGACTCACATTTCACAGAGCAGGGCGGGGGGCCGCCTCTGAAAACACTGCAACATTTTTTTTTCCAGCCCAGATATTTGCAGTGATCCTGTTCCCAGAGCCGCCCCACACACAGCTCCACAGGCACCAACACTCCCAACCACAGGGAGGATCGGGGGGGGGCTTCACCTTCCCCCTCCAACACAGGCTGATCCCAGGGAAAATCCAGGAGCACGTGCAAAACATGTTTTCCATCAGCTCATCCCGCAGGAGTGCAAACAAGTGGAACAAGGACGGGATGGATCTGTGGCAGAGAGCAGGATGCACAGGACCACCCTCAGCAGCAGGGCAGCTCCAGCCCCAAGGGAACAATTTAGCTCCTCTTTAGGTTCTTCCCAAATTCATCTACAGCACCAGTCTATGGCACCCGAGTGCTCCCACACCTGCCTCCATGCCCGGGAAGTCAAAGCCAGGCATCACAGAAATTCTTCCCAGGAAAGCTGAGTGACACGCACAAAAAAAAAAAGGATTAAATTCTCAAACAAGGTTTGTTATTCATCTCCACCGTTGATCTTTAATTTCAAAGGTGACAATCCCTGCTGGGCTGTGATTTTCATTAACACCCCCTGCCCTTGAGGTCTCCCTGCACAGCACATTCCTTTGGTGACAGAATGGTATCAGCTGGATCTCGACAGTAGAGGGGAAAAAAAAACCAAAACCCACACTCTGCACCCACCCACCTGTACAAACTCTAGTAGTAAGAAGCTTGTATCCCATTACTCTCAGTAGCAGCCACACACACACCTCCAGGTGCAGGCTGATGCTCTGACAACACTCAATTAGAAAATGAGAATTTTCTTGCCATCACAGCTGAGTGGAAAGTCAGCAGTAAGGATGAGGAACACAAACAAATTAATTATTCAAGCCAGACTTCTCATCACAGGTGCTAATTTGGAGGTTTAAGCTCCAGCACCTCAGGGCAGAGGCACCCCACCCTGGTAAGGTGTGCACAGTGGCACAACCAGGACTGTCCCCTCCTGGGACAGAGTCAAAGGCTGGAAGAAGGGAATAAAATTGGTAGATGAAAAAAATTGGTATTACCATCCAGTAACTAGGGCAGAAGATAAATTCTTGGCTGTGAGGGTGGGCAGGCCCTGGCACAGGGTGCCCAGAGCAGCTGTGGCTGCCCCTGGATCCCTGGCAGTGCCCAAGGCCAGGCTGGATGGGGCTTGGAGCAGCCTGGGATGGTGGAAAGGGGTGGAACAAGATGGGCACTAAGGTCCCTTCCCAGCCAAACCATTCCATGATTCCATGATCCTATACCCAGAATACAACCCTACTGGGATCCCCAGAGGCTGCAGAAGGAGTTCCCAGGTGCTGTCACAACTCAACCCCCTGGCCCTCGCAAGTCAAACACGGAGAGAGGAACACAACCCACAACAACCTGATGCACGAGGACACCTTCCATGGGAATGCCATCCAGCAGGAAACAGAGCACAACAGGCAGATGTCTCATTCTGGAACTGGAAAGGACTTGCATCCTATTGAACATGACAGGCAGTGAGCCACCTGCAGCCAGCAGGGCCAAGGGCACGGTGCCACAACAGCCCTGCACAAGCAGCACCTGGCTGTGCCTCCTGTCCCCGCTCAGCACTGACACCAATCCCTCTGCCAACCTGCAGTGCAGGCCTTCAGGAGAGCAAATGAATGAAGCACAGTGCCCTCTCTTTGGCAGACTGCAAACTGGCTTTTCCACATTCACCAACTCTGTGCTGCAATAGGGTGCAGTCCAGCAAACATCGATTTTGGGGACAACTATCAGCTTCAGCAGCTCTGAACCTCCTGTTGGCTCAGCTCTCTGTGCAAGCAATCCTTCTCTGGTACCACAGATAGATCAGCAGAACCTTGCCAGACCAGACTGTAGAGCTGATCCACCCCACAAAATCCCCACCCCTTTCTCCCTCCCGCACACACAACAGCCTGTGACTCTACACAGGAACTTGTCAGGAGTTCAAAGTACAACCTGAGACACCTCACAGATCAGGCAGACCTTACTGTGGTATAAAACGAAAAATCTCCACATTTAAACCTAACCCATATCCAAATTTAACTATGGTATAAGTCACATACAAGAGAATGAACCATTTTAAGAAAATGTTATTTTTTCCCTGAGAATGGTTCTCAGGGAAAAAAACTAAATATCTGCAAGTCTTAAAACTACACAAGGGGACTTCACCCCTTGTACCCTTTAGATCTAAATAATGAGTACCAAGCTATGCTTAGCAATACTTGAAGTATGACTGAAAATGCCATCCTCCACCAGCAGTAGCCTATTTAAGACCAGTTAGATCCACTAACTCTGGTCTTTCACCCAAATACTTCCTTTATCCAGGCCTGTCTCTTTCGTAGTATCAAAATAAAAACTTTAACACCATATCCCTGCTTTCTTGACAACCTGACACGGGCAAAAAGTGGGGCAGGTACGTGGGAGCCGAGGAGTTAAGCAGCACACAAAAGAGTACGCTCACTTCAGCTCTGATTAAGCAGGGCAGTCACAAAAACAGAGGTCAACATCAGAAAATATTTTGTGAGTCATGAGGAGAGATTACTCACCATGCACTATTCAACTTACTCATCACAGTGTGGCACGGCCAGCACGGCTCACCACGGCTTCATTAGGGCACCGTGGCCTTTCCTTTGAGGCGGCGGAAGGCGGGGGAAGGAGCCGCACTTTCAGTTTTGTGTGGAAGCCAGTGGGAGGCTGGAGCTGCACCACCGCCGCCGCTCTCTCTCCTCCCACGGCCCTAATTAGACTCGGAGGGAAATACATGTTTCACATCAGCCTCCCCGGCTCTTTTAGCATCCCAACAAGCGCCGGGTTGTCAGCCGGGCTATTATCCGGACTCAGCAGTCTGGAGAGACCCCACTTTTCCTACTATACACGAAATAAGCAGCAGCCCAGCAATAAAGAGACACGGTATTAACCCAGCCGTCCATTAATAGGAGAGACCAGCCTTCTACACAGCAACATCGACGCCGCTAATTTAAGATGTAGTAAGAGCATAAAAATAGCCAAGTTACTCAAGGCAGGGTTACATCACACCACGGAGCCCGGGCACGCAGCAGGTTCACACTACAGAGCCTCGGATGCTGGGAAAGATGACTCCCTGCCACTGCTGCTGCTCTCACCAAAAATAACCTGCCGGGACCGTGAGTTTCCCGTTCCCTTTTCCTACAGCTCTCCTCGGAAAACACATCTCACAGAGTACAACAGGAAGCAACCAGAAGGCTGCTAAATAAAACTCCTTGAAGCGTGGTGTGGTTTTTTTCCCTTCCCTCAGCTATCCCACCTTGCTTCCTCGGAACCACGAGCGGTGAAACTAAGAAATGTTCTGCTTACGTCAAAGCGAGCCGAGCTCTCCCGGCAGCTCGGGGCCGCGCCAGCGCGGGGAAAGCGCGGCTGCAGTTCAGCAGAGCACGATGTCAGCAGGCCAAGCGCTGCCACGGACACGGGGATTTGTTTGCAGAGCCCCAGGGTTCGGCCGGAGCCCCGGCCAGCGCCGGAGCGTGCGTGTGTGCGAGCACTGCGTGGCCGCGCCGCTGCGCTCCGCTCCCCGGGGCTGCGGGGCGCGATGCTGCTCGGCTCCAGGTGAAACATCCACTCGGGAATTCCTCTGGAAAAGCTGGCAATGCCAAGCGGACGGCTTAATGGCAGGATGTTTGGGGTTTGTGGTATTTCTCAGTACATAGGGGGGATCACACCCCCCCACCACCACCACCACCACCGTCACCCCCCCATCCGCTGCATTTCTGATTAACTGAGAAGAAATTTTATTTATTCTGCCATCCTCAAAACCAGCTGCTCAAGTTGTCCCAAATCAACTAAATCCTTATTTCCCATGCTGCAAAATACACGTTTCACCCCTAAAAAAAGGGCGGGGGGGTGTCAGTTTTTAAGCCCGTAGGAACCTCGGTGAACAGACATAAAACCATCCCTCCCTCCCAGAACAATCCCTATCCCGCGTAATCTTTAACCTCCGCTTCACACAACCCACTCGGGAAGGGGGGTGGAGGTGGGGGGGGACACGAGTTAATATTTGGCGAAGAAAACCGAAGCCGGTCATCGCTAGTACTTTCAGTTTCTGACAATTTGAGCAGAGCGCGCGCCCGCCAACACTGACAGAGCTGCCCAAACAGGAAAGGCTGCGTTTAACCAGTGTGTGCTGGGAGGGAGACACGCCGGGAACAGCACGCCAGCCTGCATGGAGGATGTTTTGGAAAGGCACGGCTACAGCAGCAGCCCCGAAAGGCAGGCGGCAGATAGGAGCAGGCAGCCGTCTCCCCCTGCCACGAGCGATATATTCCTAATCGCTCACACACAAGCGATTGCCAAAGCGAGCAACAACACCAGCAGTATCAGCTGCCCCAGCCTGTGCGTCCCAGCGTGTTCTCGCCGGGAAACGGCTCACGTACAACAGCACAGCCTGGAACGCAGGGATAATCAACAGTGCCTGCGCCAAGTAAACATATAGAGAGACGTTTTGTCTTTGCAAACTGTGCTCCGAGGGGCTACACGCAGTTAGGGAGAGAAATTGCTCAAGGGTTGATAGGAAGCCTACACACATCCAAAAATACCCTCCCCGGAGCCTTACGCCTCTCGTGGGATTGTCACTAATTTGAACACGGACATTGTTATCAAGGTCACACATCGCTTGTCCGGGCTCTGGAGAAAGTCAGGCAAGTTAAGGAAAAACGCCGCTCGGTAGCTAAGCAAGGACAAGTGACATTTTATTTGGAAGCGCGAGGACTGCGGCTGGCTCGAATTCTACTCGGGATAAATAAAAGGGGAGCTCCAAGGGCACGGCTGGAGGGGAACTGGCGGCAGCCCCAGACACCAGCGCTGCCTCCAGACCCACAACCGCCGCTGGCCGCTGTTTATTCCCACAGTACTGCTGGTCCTGGGGTTCCCACGACCACCCGAGGCCATCCATAATTTAAGCGTTATTCCCCCATCCAGAATCCCTGGATTCCATCCCGCTCGCAGCAGCACCGGTTATTAACCAGTTACACGAGCCCAGCGCGAAGAAAACACGAAAACTTTTCATTAACCAGTCCTCCTCCTCCCCGCCCTTCGGTTTAGTCAACCAATTATAAAATGAAATTGGGGATTTGACTTCCAGGCGAGCAGCGGCGGCACCCGGGGCCGGGGCTCCCGGAGGGTTCCCGCACGGGGGGCGATCATCCCGATGGATCCCGGGAAGGGCCGGCGCTGAGGGATCGCCCGGCGGGTGCCAGGGCCAGGGCAGGGCCGGGGGCGCTGACAGGACGCGAGGCAGGTGCGAGGCCGGGCCATACTCACGTAGACGGGCAGCGGCCAGGGGTACACGGCGGGCT
>VXAX01007536.1:355610-367749 GCA_013399835.1 Leptocoma aspasia | reverse complement strand
CCACCCGCCACTCAGCGCGCGGGATGCGGGCGGGGGTCGCGAGCGGCGCGCGCGGGTACGGGACCCCCGGACAGGGCGGTGTGACACAGGGGTGGCACCCGGCACGCGAGAGCAGGACGGGCTGCGGTGTCAAGCACGTGTGGCAGGGCCAGGGCCTGCACATGGCACGGAAGAGCAGTGTGGACTGCAGTGTGACACGCGTGTCTCAAGGACGAGGGTGGCAGCTGGCACACGAGAGAGGGACAGGCCATGGTGTCACAGGCATGTGACAGGGCCAGGGTGGCACATGGCACACAAGAGCAGGATGGACTGCAGTGTGACATGTGTGTGATGGGGCGAAGGTGGCACATGGGCACAGGAAGGGACCAGCCACATTGTTACGTGTGACAATGTGAGGGAGCACAACAGGTTGTGGCATGACATGTGTGACAAGGCCAAGGTTGGCACATAGGCACAGGAGTGGGACGGCCACGTTGTCACATGTGTGATGGGGAGAGGGTGGCACATGGGAGCAGGATGGGCTGTGGTGTGACATAGGTGACAGAGTGAGGGTCACACAGGGCACATGGGAGCAGAATGGGTTGCACTGTGACACGTGTGACAAGGCCAAGGGTGGCACATGGCACACAGGAGCAGGATGGACCACATTGTCACATGTCAGATGGGGCGAGGGTGGCCATGGCGCTCAGGGTCTGTGTAAGGGTGGAGCACCCATGTGACAGCACAAGGCTGGGACTCTCCATGGGACAGCGTGGGGCTGGCACAAGGCATTCAGGGGGGTGCCAAGCTGGAACCCCATCATGACAGCAGGGGTGGCATATGGCACCCAGTGGTGCCACATACATGTGGCAAGGCAAGGGTGGGACCCTCTATGTGACAGCACCAGGCTGGCATGGGACATTCATGTGGCNCGGCGGGCTCGGCTCCCACGGGCGACTTCAGCCGCAGCTCCAGCCTCTCGCCCATGTCGGCAGCCGGAGGACGAGGCGGCGGCGGCCCCGCACCATGCTAGAGGGGCCGGCCGGGGCGGGGTGCGGCGGCCGGGCCGGGCCGGGGGCGTGGGCGCGGTGNAGGCCAAGGTTGGCACATAGGCACAGGAGTGGGACGGCCACGTTGTCACATGTGTGATGGGGAGAGGGTGGCACATGGGAGCAGGATGGGCTGTGGTGTGACATAGGTGACAGAGTGAGGGTCACACAGGGCACATGGGAGCAGAATGGGTTGCACTGTGACACGTGTGACAAGGCCAAGGGTGGCACATGGCACACAGGAGCAGGATGGACCACATTGTCACATGTCAGATGGGGCGAGGGTGGCCATGGCGCTCAGGGTCTGTGTAAGGGTGGAGCACCCATGTGACAGCACAAGGCTGGGACTCTCCATGGGACAGCGTGGGGCTGGCACAAGGCATTCAGGGGGGTGCCAAGCTGGAACCCCATCATGACACAGCAGGGGTGGCATATGGCACCCAGTGGTGCCACATACATGTGGCAAGGCAAGGGTGGGACCCTCTATGTGACAGCACCAGGCTGGCATGGGACATTCATGTGGCCTTGCAGGGCTGGGTCACTCATGTGGTGGTGCAAGGCTGGCACACTTGTGATGGCACAGGGCTGGCACGTGATGGCACAGGGCTGTCACACTCATGATGGCACACAGCTGGCACACTCGTGATGGCACAGGGCTGGCACACACATAAGAGGGCACAAGGCTGGCACACATATGATGGCACAGGGCTGGCACACTCGTGTGAGGCCAGGGTGTGCTCATGGGTCACTGGACCAAGCCCCCAAAGCTCCTGGTGCAAAGTCTGCACACAAGTGACATGTGAGCTTTGCCCGGTGCCACACGGTCACAGTCACAATCACACGTGGGGGCACAGACTGTGGCTGTGTGTGCCAGGCTGTGCAAGGGGCTCCACACAGCTCCGAGGAGGAGCTTTATTGGCACGGGGGAGCAGAGCTGAGCCCTGTGTGCAGCAGTGTCCAGTGGGGACAAGGGGACAACGGGACAGAGAGACACGGAGATGGAGGGACAGGGGGACAGGGTCCATCAGCCGCGGACACCAAGCACTGGGTGCCGAGAGCAGCATCGGGAGCTGCTGTGGCGGCAGCTACAGCCTTACAACATGGTGTAACTTGGGAGTAGGGCTGAGTGCACACCAGCCGGGCAGCGACAGAAGTGTCCTGGGTGGGGGCTGGGATCTGCATCTCTATAGTGGCCGGTGATGGGCTCAGTGACAGCATTTTCCATGTCTATAGGTGCCAGCAGGGCAGGGTGACACCGTTTGCATGTCTATAGGTGCCCAGCTGGGCGATAAAATGAGGCCAGAGCTTCCTCCTTCACAGTCTTTCGGGTGATAATTTCCCTCTTCTGGGGACATGCGCATGCCCTGCGGTGCAGGGACATCTGGGGGCCCTGTCACTCTGTCCCGCAGTCCGAGGGCAGAGCACCCAGCACCACCACAGCACCCACACCCTGCTCACACCCGCACTGCCCTGCCGGGGGGGACCAGGGGACAGTGACACCGTGCCGGGTGCCATGCTCTATCTGAGGGTTGGGGGAGCAGCTGGGAGACAGTGTCTGCTGGGGATGAACATCCCTGCGGGACAGGAGCATCCCGAGGAGGTGCCCATGGCCCAGCTGGGCATGGGTGAGCCCAGGCTGTGCCCTGCAGCCGGGTCCAGCAGAGCCCGATGGCACCTGGAAGGAAAACCAGTCCTTCCCAATCAAACGGTGGTGGAAGTTGTGCTGGGAGCTGCTGCCCTGCGATGCCAGTGTGGGCTGGGAACTTTTCCCCCTGCGGTTCCTCACTTTCTCAGCCAAAGACAAGTAAACACGGCTCGGGGCAGGATGCTTTTGCAATCTGGCTCTCCTGGCTGTTGTGCCCAGTTTATTGATCCCATCATTCTTTTATCGTGCTGGAGAGGATGTGGCTCAGCCATGCTGGGGAGCTTGGGGGCCATGGAGCTCAGCTTTGGTGGCCCTGTGTCAGTGCCATCACATCCACTCCACTCCTGCTCTGGGATGTGGCTCCAGGCCCAGGCAAAGCTTCCTGCATTCAGTGAACCTCTGCAAATCCTTTGGGATGGAGACGTGGCATGGAGACGTGCAGTGTTTGGGCTGAAAATGTGGCTTCATGGCTGGGGTCGCTGCATGTGGCCCTGTGCTCCACAGGAAGGCAGGGAATGCACCGTGCCTGAAATGCATCCAGAGCCAGCGAGTGCCAGAGAGGGATATTCCCTGCAGAGGGATTTTGTACATTATTTAACACCTGTATTTCCTGACAGGTCTCTGCCTTCAGCAGACACAGGAGCTGTTTACTGGGCGCAGCTGCACAGCTCTGTGATGGGGGCTGGGATGTGCCCCTGCTCCCGTCTCCATGGCTGCTCCCTTATCCAGAAACTGCTCCAAGGCCAGCTCCAAACTCATGCACTCCCCTCTTTGTATCCTTTTTCTCCCCCTTAAACATCTGTACGTGCAGAAAGCTCCATAGCTACGAACGCTTTTCTAAGGAAAACACTAAAATCATCAAGTCAGCAGTGCTTAAACTGCTCTGACTGCCTCTTAAATAATCAATTCATTTTTAATTAGCTTACCATAAAAATTCCATTAAATTTAAATAAATAGACATGGCAGGAGTTCTCCAAGGCACAGCGGGCTCCATTTAAAGAATTCTCTTTGAGTTTGTTAGGTTGGTCTTTAATCAGTTTGTCGTCCAAGTCCTTGTGTGGCCCAAGCAGGCTCCTGGGCTGCTAATAAAGAGTAATGGAAGCTTCCAGGATTTCCCAGATGAATCCCAACCATCTGGCCATCATGCAGGGGTTCAGTGCTGGAGCTGATGTCTCCTGGCAGGTAGTGGGGAGTGGGTCATTTTTGAAGCACCTACCTGAATCAGGACATCTTTTCAGTGATTTCTCTGAGTTTTACATCTGGAAGAAGAGAGGGAAGCAAGGAAGGGCAATGCCCTGTTTTCTGCTGGTTCAGTGAGCTGAACTGGCCTCTGAGAAATGTGAGAATTTCTGAAAGCTGGGAGCCACTCTATCCCCTTGGAGAGCTCTGGATTTTTGCTTTTTTGAATGTCTTGGGGGTCTATAAGAAATCTTGGGAGGGGCTTCTGACCAAAGCATGCAGTGACAGGACAGGGGGAATGGCTTCCAAGTGCCAGAGAGCAGGGTTAGATGGGATTTTGGGAAAGAATTCCTCCCTGTCAGGGTGGTGAGGCCCTGGCACAGGGTGCCCAGAGCAGCTGTGCTTGCCCCTGGATCCCTGGAAGTGCCCAAAGCCAGGCTGGATGGGACTTGGAGCAGCCTGGGACAGTGGGAGGTGTCCCTAGCCATGGCAGGGAGTGGCACTGGGCAGTCTTTAAGGTTCCTCCCAACCCAAACCATTCCCTGATTCTCTGCCTGCTCACCCTGTGCTCCTCTCTGCACTGCACCAGGACACACCAAGTCCTCCAGACACTCCAGACACACCAAGGGTTCCAGAGGCTGATGATTTTTTCCAGGGACACCAGGCAGTGACCTGCAGCACTGGCCCTTCCACAGAATCAAGAATCCACTTCCAAATCGGCAGCAGTTGGATTTTTCTGGTGTGGAGGTTTATGGGGGGAGAAGTTCCCATCTCCTCCCTAGGTGTGCTGGTCCTGCTGCATCCCTCGGCTGCAGCTCCTGGCTCCAGGCTGGCACAATTCAGAGCTGAGCTTTTTTGCCACCACCAGATGAACCAGTTTGGATAGGGAGGACTGGGGAAGCTCTGCACAGCTCTGTGCACACAACTCTGCTCCCGTATCACTGGAAAAGAGATTTTTCCCTGTCAAGAGTGTACAGTGGGCAGCTGGTGCCCACAGGCAGCTGGCACAGCCCCTCCTGCCCTGCTGCTCCCACATCCCACCTCTGCTCCCACACAGCCCCAGTCAGGGATCCCCTGGAATGGGGGGTCCAGGGAGGGCATTAATGCACCAAGGACACTTTGCACAAGCAGTGCTCTGACACTCTGTGCACAAACCACATGCAAAGGCACCTCTGGAGCTCATCCCACATTAGGGTTACCCCCCTTGGACTGTGGGGTTGGCTTCTATCATGTTCATGGGTCCAGTGACACTGGGGCAGGGCCAGTGCTTGGCAGAGGGGCTTGAGGTGCACATCAGCTCCTCTGATGTGAACCTGCCTTCCAGCAATAACTCATCTTCAGTATTGACCCAATTTAGCTGACAATAACAAGCTGGATCACAAGGCAGGTTAATGCAGGCAAGTTTGTTCCCATCAGATGAAATATCCCAACTGGAGCCCCCATAGTGGCAGGACAGGATGCTGGTGGTCCAGAGCTCCAGGGATGGAGTCAGCTCTGATGGCCGTGCACAACTTCCCTTTCCCTCATCCAAAACACCCCACATGCAATTTTCCAAGCCCCACTTTAATTTCTTGAGGTCAATCCTGCATGGCACCAGGGAGTTTCCTTGCACATGACAGAGCAACATCTGTCCTTTCCATCTGTCCTGCCAACTCTCTGGGCAAAAGCTCTCCAGGGATGCTCTGGCTGCAGTTGCCACAACAACAGTGATGCAACAGTTTCCTCTGCACTGGGAGTCCTGTTGATATTGAGGACCTGGGGTGGGTGAGGCATCAAAGCCATGCTGGTGCCAGTGGAGGTCCAGGCAGGATAAAGCCACTTGTTGTCAGTGTCCCCCTTTTGGTCCTGGAACTGGTCTCAAACTGGGTTTGAGCCCAGTTTGGGAGCTTTTTCTCCCTAGGGAGACATGGCTGCCACTGCTGGAGCCTCCCTCACACAGTGATGGGAGCACTGTGGAGCACATGAGGAGCCAGAGCCCCAGATTCAGCAAGGAACGAGATGGAGATGGACAAAACCAGGGACACTGCCTGTGCCAGGCACAGCTGATGGCAGAAGAGTCACCTGCTCAGCCCTCCGGAGTAGCCCTGAACCCCAGGGAAGTTACCAGGAATGTTTTCAGTGAACACAGTGGCTCCCTCCCACCCAGACCTTGGAGGTTCCCATCAGCTCTGCTTTGCCAGGGGAAAACAAACCCGATTTGGTCCTTTTAGGCTCTGCTGGAGCTTGAATAGCCCGATGCTGTAGCCCTGGCTGTGTCTAACCCTACACTGCCCGAGAGCTTCTGGAGCGCCCCTGGTGCCATCCAGGGAGCCTCTGCCCTGCCCTAGCCCCTGGCAGAAGGGACAGAGAAGCCAAACCAGGTCCCATGGGTGGGCTGGGGTGTCCCCGCTGCCGCCTCCCACCTCTCTCGCCGTTTTTTGCCCCCTTGTTTGGGGGCAGCCGGAGCTGGGGACAGCCTGGCTCCATTTCACAGGCAGAGGGAGTGCAATGCCCAGCTTTCCCCTGGCTCCGGGCTCTTCCCAGCCTCTGCTGGGCTCTTCCCAGCCTTCACCTTGCTAGCCCGGCCCGCTCCAACGTGCCATCGTTTGGGACCGATTCCAAGCATTCTATTAGACGTGGAATTTGTGAGCACGAGGCGAGTGTTTAACCCTCAGGCTCCATCCCCGCTGCGTCCAACCCCGCGCCCCTATTTCAGCGGGGAATGTGGGGGGACAAAGGCTCTGGCTGGGTGGGGGCAAGGGGACCGTGCCAGCTGCACGTGCAGCGGTGCCAGACCCGAGTCACCCGCCTGGGACCCGGAGCGCCCGAAGGCAGCCGCGGCACACGGAGCCTCCTGAATGGGTCCCTTGTCCCCGCAGTGCCGGCTGGCCACGTGTCCCGCCCCGTGCCTGGCCCGCGGGGACACCGGCTGCCCCCGCGCCCCACCACCCAGCTCACCCGTCACCCACGCCCTAGTGTGGGGGTGGGACCATATTTGAGTCACCCATAATCTAAATGTGAGCATCCATCACCTCCACCCAAATGTGGGGCACCCATCAACCCCAACCAGACAGCACGGACACATCACCCCAGCACCACACACGGGGCACCCGTCACCCAAACTGGGTGCCCAATCGAGAGCCCATCGCCCCCATCCAGCCACAGCTCACCCATCACCCAAAGGCGAGGTGGCGCTCCCTGCACCCGACACAGGTCCCCCACGCGTGTCCCCCGCCCCGGCAGGTCCCGCCGTGTCCCCTCGGTTCTCCCGAGCCGTGGGCGCCACCTCGCGGGGACGAGCAGGGACCGGCGGAGCGGGGTCTGTGCCGGGGCAACGGGGACACCCCGACACCGGCACCCCAGGACAGGGCACCCCAACAGGGGCATCCCAAAACGGGCATCCCGGCATGGGACGCCCGGATATGGGCACCCCACCACGCGCATCCCGGTAAAGACACTCCAACACAGGCACCCCAATATGAGCACCCCAATATGGACACTGGGGCATGGGGCACCCCAGCGTGAGGCACCCCAAAACTGGTACCCCAAAATGGTCATCCTGTCGCAGACACCTTGGCATGGGCACTGCAGCATGAGGCAGTCCAATATGGGCACCCCAGAATGGGCACCCCAAAATGGGCATCCTGGCACGGACACCTCGGCATGGGGGCTGTTCAGCCTCCAAGGGTCCAGCCAGGGTTCCCATCACAGGAGGTCCATTTTGGAGTGCGCGTTTTGGGGTGTCCCGTGCCTGGGTACCCATATTGGGGTGCCTGGGTTGGAGTGTCCTCGCCAGGAATCCTGTGCCAGGATGCCTTTTTTGGGGTGTCCCATGTTGGGGTGTCCTTTATGGGACACTCAGGATGAGCCACGGTGCCCTGTCCCCCGGTGACAGTATCGGGGTACCTGTTTTGGGGCACCCCATACTGAGGTGTCTGTGACAGGATGCCCATTTTGGGATGACATGTTGCAGACACACACTGCAACATGGGGGCGCCCCAATATGGGCACTCCACTATTGTCACCAGGGGGCAGGACACCCTGGCACAGTCACCCCATCCTGAGCATCAAGGACAACCCTACATGGGACACCCCAGAAAGGACATTCTGACACGGGCATCCCAGCAAAGACACTCCAACACAGGTACCCCAATATGGGCACCGGGGCATGGGGCACCCCAAAATGGGCATCCCAAAATGGGCATCCTGTCACAGACACCTCAGTATGGGGTGCCCCAAAACAGGTACCCCGATACTGTCACCGGGGGACAGGGCACCGTGGCTCATCCTGAGTGTCCCATAAAGGACACCCCAACATGGGACACCCCAAAAAAGGCATCCTGGCACAGGATTCCTGGCGAGGACACTCCAACCCAGGCACCCCAATATGGGTACCCAGGCACGGGACACCCCAAAACGCGCACTCCAAAATGGACCTCCTGTGATGGGAACCCTGGCTGGACCCTTGGAGGCTGAACAGCCCCAATTTCATGTTTCTTTCCTTCAGATCAATTTACACAAAAATTACAATGAATGTAACCAACCACAACCTCTTTAAACATCTTTGGGATGCGAAACTCACAGAGTGCTCTGAGTGCCAGGAATGGGGAGAAAGCTCTTGGAAGCACTGCCATGGAGGAAAACCAAAAAGCAGCTCAGACCGAGCTCCATCGGGGATGTGATGGCCGGGATTGCATTTTCCCACTGATACTGGGCCTCAGCAGCTCGTCACAGAGCTCTCCCAAGGCACAGCATTCCTCAGGGATACTCACTGTCAGCGGCTGGAGATGCAGCTGGAGTGGGAAAATTCCTTCCCTGGGAATGCTGCCTGTGTAAGTGCAACAGGGAAAACAGGAGGTGGCATAATTTATTGAGAAAATAAACAAACAAACAAACAAACAAAAACCAAACAAAAACCACCACCCCCCCAAAAAACAAAAAAACTCACACACACAAAAAAAAAAAGTGCCAAACCAAAAAAAAAACCAAAACCACCCAAAACCAACCAAAAAAACAACTACTGAGCTGCAAAAGCCAGGAAAGACAAAAGCTGGGATTTTTAAGATTTAGGTATCACTGACGGAAGCAATTAGGTTTAAAGAAATGTTCTTAATTAAAAGTGATCATAAGGGGATTCCAAACCCTTCAGCATTTGCAGGAAGAGTGAAAAAGTCAATTGTATCCCAAATTCAATTTTTAAGGCTGAACTAAGTCAGGCTGCCTCAGGAAGAGAAATCCTTGGAAAGTCAGTCGGGAGGGATCAAGTCTTGAGTGCAAATCCATCTGTAGATGTTCCCCACACCTCGGGGTGCTGCATCTCCCAGCCTGGGCTTCCCTGCCCGGGGGTGTGAGGGTGTGACAATGTGATAGTGTGACAAAGTGACAGTGTGACAGTGGCTGAGCTCCACTGCAAAGGGCTGGGTTAAAACAAGGTATTTTCACAAGGTTTTTGGGGATCCCCTCAGAGAGCAGCCCAGTCAGAGGCAGGGGGACAGTGGAGGGGACAGTGACAGCACAGGTGGGCACAGCCAGCCCTTCCCAACCTCATCCTGGTAGCTGGGTGTTCTCCATACCATGAGGACTCCAGAAAACATAACTCTTCCCTTTGACTTTTTCCCTTAAAAAGGGAAACCTCCTGCATAGGGCTGATGTGTGCAGCTATTTCTGAATAAAACCAACACAACCCCCGAGCTGTGTTCCTCTCTTTGCCCCAGGGCCAACACAAACAGGCTGGAAAGCCCAGGCTGAAGGCAGAGAACAAAAGGAAAAACAGAAAGGAAAGTATCTCAGGATTTTTCCTGAAAGTATTTCAGGAAAGAAAATTCCTGAAATACTTTCAGGAAAAATCATACTGGGAGAAAGAGAAATCCTTTTCCTTCCCCTGTTGTGCAGCAGCTCAGAATCCCAGGTGGATCTTGGCAAGGTCGTGTTTCCTTTCTGTTTGCAAGCTCCTTTCTCTTTAGTTCCCTCCTTTCCCTGCTGCTGGAACCCTGCTCTGGAGATGAAGGTGGGGTGGGAAAGCAGCTCCTGTACATTTTATTTTCCCTCTCCTGTTCCCTGTCACCACCCACCTGCAGCAGGGACATGTCACCCATGGGTAGGAGCTCATCCAGGGATGTTGGGCACATGGGTAGAGGACAAGCTGTGGTCACAGGGACACCAAACCACTGCCCACTCTACGCCCACATGTGTGGGGACACCCACAAGGCTGCGTGTCCGCCTGGCCATCACCCATCACATCACCTGTCACCTGTCACAGCTCTCCCACACTGACACTGGTCACCCGGGGCAGTGGGTGACGGTGTTTAGTGGGTGCTCAGGTGTGGCAGCCTGTGGAGCTGCATCCTCAATAAAGACATGGCCCAAAATTTGGCTCTATTGGCTGTGCAGCCGCTGCTGACACCCACGGGCAGAGGGGACAGGTGGAGCTCTGCCAGCCCTACTCTGTGAGACCCCCACCCCATGGAGGGACCTGCAGCCCCATGGAGGGATCCCAAACCCTATGAAGGTAGCCCTGACCCCACGGGGGAACTCTCAGCCCCAGAAAGGACCCGCAGACCCATGGGTGTGTCTCCATCCCTATGGAGGGTTCCCCAGGCCTATGGAGTGACCCCCGGCCCCATGCAGGAACTCTCAGCCTCAGAAAGGACCCGCAGACCCACAAAGAAACCCCCATCCTCATGGAGGGACCCCCACCCCATGGNAAGTTTTTTTGTATGTAAGTTTGTAGAAATTTTTTTTTATGGGAAAACATTTTTTAAATTGTTTTTTATTTTGTATGAGTTTTTATAAATAAAATTTTTGGTGTGTGTTTAAAGATATTTTATATTTTTTTGCTTATTTTTTAATAATGAAAGATAGAAGTTTTTTTAAATTTATAAAGTAAAAAACTGTTATTTTTTTGATATTGTAAATATTTTAGTATTCTTGTACAGAGCACGAATAAGGAAACATCTGAGCTCTGTACCCGAGCACATTATAACCCAAATCCTTCTAAACTATAGAGTCATTTTAATAAATCATGTTTAACCTTCTGATATTATTTGTCAAGAGTCCTTTGTTAATAAACAGACCACAACAATACCCATCCCCCTGGAAGGACCCCCAGCCTCACGGAAGGAGCCCCATGCCCACGGAGGGACTCCCATTCCCACGGAAGGACCCTGTCCCCACGCGTGTCCCCGCCGCGCGCGCCCGCTCTGCCACGTGGGACCCGCGGGAGCGCCCGGCGGGGGCGTGGCCAGGCGGGGGGCGTGTCCCGGGACGGGGGCGTGGCCAGTGCTGGGACAGTGACAACCGTGGCAGCAGTGACGCGGCTGTCGCGGGGCGGATGAACCCCAGAATGCCAGAATAGCTGAAGTTGAAGGGACCACACTGAGCCATCAGCTCATCCACCTTCCCACTCCGGCAGGACCATCCCAGAGCACAGGGCACAGGATTGTGTCCTGATGGTTCTGGAATGTCCCCAGGCAGGGACACCCCACACTTTCCCTGGCAGGTGGTTCAGTGCTTGGTCACCTGCACAGCAAAGAGGTTCTGCCTCATGTCCAGGTGGAAGTTCCTGGGCATCGGTTCCTGCCCGTTGCTCTGGTGCCATTGCTGGGCCCCAGGTGGCCGAGCCTGGGCCCTGCTCTGAGCCCTCCCCGCAGACACGGACACACAGGGCTGAGGGCCCCTCTCACCTGGAGGCTGAACAGCCCCAGCTCCCAGCCGTTCCTCCAGCCCCTTCATCATATCCACAGCCCCCACGGGCCCCCCTCCAGGACCCCCACGTCTCGCTGATCNCATCGGTTCCTGCCCGTTGCTCTGGTGCCATTGCTGGGCCCCAGGTGGCCGAGCCTGGGCCCTGCTCTGAGCCCTCCCCGCAGACACGGACACACAGGGCTGAGGGCCCCTCTCACCTGGAGGCTGAACAGCCCCAGCTCCCAGCCGTTCCTCCAGCCCCTTCATCATATCCACAGCCCCCACGGGCCCCCCTCCAGGACCCCCACGTCTCGCTGATCCCGAGGAGCCCAGAGCTGGACACAGCTGAGCCCCACCAGGGCTGAGGAAGGGGCAGGATCAGCTGCCATGTCCTACCACCGATGCTCCTCCTAACACAGACCGGGATCCCACCGGCCTCTTGGCCCCTAGTTCAGGTCCAGCAGCTCATGAAATACTCAGTGTTTGCTCCAAGCGCTTCCGGGGTTGGGGTTTTCTCTCGTGCGTTTGCGCCGTTAGCTGTTTCCATGCCGCGGGATGAGCGGGGCAGGATCCCCGGGCCTGCAGCCTCCTGAGGGGCCGGGGTGGGCGGGGCCTGCCAGTGGGC